>JAODTR010035934.1:9200-20743 GCA_025399935.1 Amblyopsis rosae | reverse complement strand
TTTTATGTTTTATATGCATTTTACTGTACAGCACTTTGTGACTACTGTTTGTTGTTTTAAAGTGCTATATAAATAAAATTTGCTTGCTTGCTTACAGTAGGAAGCTAAAGTACAGCACATATATAAACGTAGTTCTAAGTGAATAGTATATTAAATTGTGATAGAAGATGTTGTTGGAAGGAGGATTGAGGGCAAATATGAGGTCAAGGCTACACTGCAAAAATACCCTAGCAAATATAAGTGCAAAAATATTAGTTATGAGCTTGCTTATGCTTAAAACAAGCAAATGTGGCTTTTAATTAAATACAAACAAATTGCATAAAGATCTTGTTATAAAACATTTACACATTTAGGATCATTTTTTAAAGGTAATTTATCATTTGTAATTAATTACGTAAAGCATGCGATAAATTTGAATCGCAATTAAGTTTACTCGTGATTACATTCTGACAGCTCTAACATATATATTGTACACACACACACACACGCACGCACGCACGCACGCACACACACACACACACACGCACACACAACCTGACTGTGGAATAAGAATGACGCAGCATTAGAGCTTGCTACTCCTCCTGGTGCTACGTTAGCTAAACTGGTGCAGAGCTATGTAAGGAAGGGTCACCTGAAAGGAGGCCAATGTTATTCTTCACGGACACTTTCCTCGCGCTTCCAGTGTTTTCTACCTCACAAGACGCCACAGAACACTCTGGTCCGTTTCATCGCACCACAGTGTTTATTGTTCAACAGCGTAAATTTTGACTTAGAAGTCAGAGATACGCCACTTCATTCTGAGTCCACACGGGGTACATTGTTCAGGTCCTTTGCAAATAAAAGGACATTTTAGGTAGAATACAAACTTGTGTGTGTGTGTGTTTGCTCTGCTTCAATACTCGTTGTAAGGTAACACACACACACACACACAAACTTAACTACAAAATTAAACAACACAGCATGAACACTGCTTAACAATGCACAGCTTATTTGATGGTTACCATCAGTAACTGATAAGAGTCAGTGACCCACCCACGCGATACTGACTCACACCAGTCAAACCACACATCACTAGTAGATATAAAAGAGATATTATGTTGCGTGACAATGTGGGCATTTGTGTCGCGTTGTATTTCCTTTATTTTGTACCATTTAGGAAATGGACCCTTCCGGTCCAATTGCTTCCTTTGTGGCAGGATGTTGTTGAACAATACTGATACAACATCATTTATCTGGGCAGCTCTATATTTTGCCTGGAGGTCACCCGTTTAAAATGTTATCTACATTCCCCACGGGGTTCCCGGGCCCGTAGGACGCCATTTTGTTTGGGATTTCCGCCGGACGTGGCGGGAAAATTCTTTCCATTGACGTCAGGTGACCAGAATCACATTCTCTGCCACTTGATCTATATAAATAGATGTGTGCATATTAATATGGCTGCAGATACTGTATCTGTAGGCAGCCACACAAGAGTTTGGTAGAAAAGTGTGCTGGTTTCAGTTTGTAGGCCGATTAGAAGGGGAGTGACGATAAGATACACAGTATGGTCTTCTTGTGATGATACGCTTCACGATATGAGGAGATACACAATATCCTGTTCACAAGAACGAGATGAGATTTTTTTACATTATTTTTAAGAAATCTGAAATGACTGGAAGAAAATAATTTTCTCACATATCTGGTCTTTGATTAAGAAAACAAGAACCGGGTTTTGGTTCGGGCCGGTTTCGTGATGAATTGACAAATTAATACAAATAATTTGCAGCATGTTTAAGCAACATATAGCTCATTCAGATCTGTTGCCGGGTGCAACCCGTACCTTTCCCCCTCTGATACATTGTTATTTAGAGATAAACACAGAAGGAGGTGCTGAGGAGGTGAATACGTTTATATGTAGGCTTATTGTTTTCATTAATAAATAACATTGAAAACGTTAGAATGACTCCCGTTCTTGCCTAATAACCCATCCTACAATGTTTAGGTGGCTGTAGCACATTAGCAGTCATGGGAATTCCTGCCCAGGGAGTTCAGAATGTGCCCAGATTGGATGAGAAATGGCCTCCACATATGGGTGGGCAAAGGGGGGGGGGGGGGGGGGGAGTGGGAGTGGTTTCTCCAGTCCAAACCAAGGCCATCTACCTAGAAAACAGGTGAACAGAGCACGGATGCTGGGTGATGGAAGAGAAAGAATGCTGGTTGGTGGCACTCCCACATCGGTTCATGCAGGTGCTAAAACACGTCTAAAATTAAAACCCAAGTCACAGGCTGGTTCTAATTCACTCCACGGAGCAAACTGGCATGTCTGCATTAAAGCCAATGGTGTAAGGTACTTATACTTATACTACTTGGGTCTTAATAGTAGTTTGAATAGTTTCCCCTCACCCAACTATTTTAAACAGCAATGAATGATATGATATGAAGATACAACTAAACTTGGAATAAAGAGAATCATAAAAATGGTTACAAATAGAGTGCAGCGTGTCTTCTGCCAAGGCCAAACAGACACAGATGACCTCAAATGACCTCCACACACATATTTTCACTCAGCTACAGTACCATTTGTGGATTAGCTTTGCTTCTTTGTAGGTTCAAGACGCTAACTAGCAGCCCAGTTTTCCTACGCATTGCTGACGTAAGCGATAATCATTTATTTAAAATGGGTTCTCTATTTACTGTAAATAAAATTGCTTCAGAGGCAAAATAATTCAGAGGCCAGTTGAACAGGTGAAGTTCAACTGGAAATAAGCTAAACTAGATAGCAAGCAAATATACCTTTTAACAAATAAGAAACAGTGAGTACTTTGCATCACAACACAGAACAATGTTTCTCATTATCATGTATTCTTGTTGGTACTGAGATTACAAGCACCTATTGCTTGTTTGAGTTTATCCCATGATTTTATGAAATGGTTGCAAATGTTTTAATAAATTAAAAGCATTATGAATTTTACATACCCTGATTCAAGCTTGTGAAATTAAATTACACAAAAATTGTCAACCACAAACCTACACAAACATTAAAAATACAATCTCTTGTGATTGTAATTTGAGTTTCACAAATAAAGAAGTGTTTTTTTAATTTGTGGGTATCAGCCCGGGCCAATCAGCTCTCATCACCAAAACCATGACGATTGCAAATTGATCAGGTTGCTCAGCTGAACGACTGAATGTATTGAAACCCAGCAAAACCACTATCAGTTTTGTCAGATGTGTGCAATGTGACTATGTAAGCATTTCACTGATCAAGGTTTGTGCTAATGTTGGCTACATAGCGTGTTAGCATGTATGTACTAATGTTGACTACATCCATGTAGCACATTAGCATGTATGTACTGTGGCGTTAAGCATTACACTGACCATGCAGTATGTACTAATGTTGGCTACATAGCGTGTTAGCATGTACGTACTATTGTTGGCTACATAGCGTGTTAGCATGTACGTATTAATGTTGGCTACATAGTGTGTTAGCATCTACGTACTATTGTTGGCTACATAGCGTGTTAGCATGTACATACTAATGTTGGCTACATACCTGGCATACACACAGAGCACACAGTGCTCCCGTTATCTCTCCGTGAACCACATTCATCTCAGGGACAGAACACAGCAGAATCCCACCGCCCTTATAAGACTAAACACTAAACTAACTCCTAAAATGGTTCTTAGAGGACAGTGAGAACATCAAGGTTTGTTGCAACCGGGTGTAGTCTCAAGGTCATTTGAGGTTTACAAAGCATCCGTGGTTTCAGGTGTTTATTAACTACGGATTTGAGAAGGTTGAGCTGCACAGACTGACATTTTAATGGTAAAACACAAACGTATCATTGCTATTGCAAATTACCTCAGTGAAACCATAACAGGAGACCAATTGGACATGCAGATAAATGAAAAGGTCTGCTGACAGTGAGAAAAACTAATTAACAAACAGAGCTCAGTTGCGTCTCACGACCAGATAGGTCCGCCAAGTCATTTGAAAGAGCTTTAAGTTTCAACACAAAGTTTAAAAAATATTTTTTATTTCACTAATTTTTTTTTTTGCTCAATATATACTGTAATATATACGGTACCTGTATTCAAGTAGGATTCTCAGTTTGCTATTCTACTGTGCATAAAATATGCCTCAGAAGCAAAATTCCTAGAAAAGTGCAATGGCAGCGAAGCTATGTTCAACCTGGCATGAAATTGTTACATTTCAATTTAACAAAGGCATTCATGATTCACACAAACAAACTGTATTTCAAACAGAGGGTATTTCAACTGTGTTGATATAAATCTAATGAAGTAAAATGAATCAAACCTTTCCTTGCATGGCACCGTTTAATAAACACCTCTGTAGTGTTCGATAGTGTGTGAGCACATGCGTGTGTGCATGTGCTTGCGTGCGTCTACATGCGCCTAACTTCAAAACACTGCTATAGCAACCTTCGCCCAAACACAGCCACTCAAGCAAGAGGCTTCTGGGTTGTGTCTCATGTCTGCTAAGCGTCAACAGACCTGACTCCGCTGGACACCGTATATGACCTGGTTCCAGCTTGTGATGGAGCAGTATTCAGATTCTGAAAACTTTATTAACCCCAAGGAGGGCAATTCATGCGTCAAGGGGCATTAAGGTTGTCAGTGTGTTTTCCAAACTATCAGATTTAAACTGTAACCCATAATCCAGTCCAATCACATGAACTAGTCAGAGGAGAGGAGTTTGTAGTAGTTCCCATACTCTAGCTTGCACGCTAAAGCGTCTCGAGAAACTCAGACAAACAGTTCTCCCTCCAGAAGGACAACAAAGTACAGATTCATTAGCTTTAGCTCCACCAGCCTTCAAGAAGGGATTTGTGAAAGAAAGATTTCAGGCACTAAATGTGCGAGACGCTGAAGCATGCCAGCAGACAGAAAAGCATGTAGGTTGAAGTGACAGGAAAGCAGCTGTTGTAACCAGAGCGACATATTTAAGTCAGCAATAGTGTGCTGCTTTCCTTGACTTACAAGCATGCAGCGTCTTTGGACAGGCTCCCTGTCTACATGGAGTCTATTATATTCATAAACATGCACTACGTGAACATGCTGCGTTATCGTTGACCAAGAGATGGATGTGGATGGGTGTGTGGTGATACTTCATATTGGTTTCTGAAGATGAGATTGGCTTTACAAGGCCCCCCAATGCGTTATTAACACTGCACAGCCTTTTCATTGTGACTGCATTTGACATTTGGATCCTGCCACCTAGTGGTCATTACACGTAACAGCACTCACATACTGGCGTCAGTGCTTATTCGTGCTGGTGGCTGCTTGGTTGTGTAAAGATTTAAAAGGTGCGGTAAGGGATGCTAGAGAAAGTTTTTGCTATTTGAACTCATTCAAAACATCAACACCACACCCTTCTTTATTAGCTTAAAGTACTGACTCCACCTTTAAACCTCAAATGCCAAAAAAGCTACAGAAATATGCTCGAGTTATTATTTTTATGAGACTATGGATATTCTAAAAACCCTCTAGATGGTGGACCAATTAGAGACCAGTGGTTGCGGCTAGGTGCGACGACGTTGAAGTCAAGCGCGTAGGGTGCAACAATAAGCAATCCCCAATGGGAGCGTACCCAGACCCTGTTCACCAAGTGCATTGTGGGTCTGGTTAACAGCTCAGCTGACAGTGACAGCTCCTCTTGTCCAGAGCCCCCCGCACCGTCACAGTACTCCAGCCATCAGCCATGTCATTCTCCGTCCCGCCTGTGACTGCATGAGCCTCGCGGGCCCATCCTGATCTCGTGAGCGTTAGTTTCATTTCGCCGTGAGAATCAGTCTGGAAAGCCTCTGAATCATTGTGAATGTGTGAGTAGCAACTGAACTTACCAATCAGCGTCGTGTTTATAGCTGTACGGGCGTGGTTTAGGTTTGTCGACAGCGAAAACGACCAGATGGTTCATCCAATCAACCGCCAAGTATTTTTTCGAAAGCATCGTCCTTTTACAAACAGTTTCAATGGGCGGCTCCCCAGTTGTGACGACTGGCATGTCAGGTAATGACTGCATACAGTAGCTCCGGCCAAAGAATATTTTATTCACTTCTTCTTCAGTAGACTATACTTATGCCATTTGCGCAATGTGTTTTTAATGTTTTCACCTTTGCTGCATTGCATTGCTTTTAATGTAACGCACTTTGTGACTCATCTGCGAAAATCTCTATAGGCTATAAATACATTTGAGCTTACTATGGTTTATCACTGATGTCATGTGCTGTGCTGAAAACACTTCTTCTGTGAGATGTACAGTAAACTATGGCCTATACTGTCTGCAGTCTACTCTGACAAGTGCACACACATGCACGCACACGCACACAGTGGTTTGTTGTTGTGTAAGTTCTTGAAACCTAGTTTACACACGGAGCCCAGAACATTAAGGTCACAAACTAGCTGGTCACAAAGTGCAGTTGCAGAACAGCGTGTGTTACGAGCAACAGACCAACACACTTGGCTTGAGGTGAGTGGCCTGCATGCTGCCCCTGCGTGCTGGGCAAATATTTAGATGGAAACTACCCATGATGCATTTCCTCCTGCCTCATCCCAAGAGGTCCCACATGGCTTGGAGCCCCTTTTTTCCCCAGGTCCACCACCAGCGCTCGGTGCCCGAGAGACCCTCCTCATACCCAGAACACTTGTGCTGGTGCTCATCAGTGCTGGTGCTCGAGCGGAGAGATAAACAAGCCGCGTAGCCCGTTGTGAGTTTGTTTGCGTTAGCTCATCGTAAAGTTAGCTATTCTTAGCCTTGGCTTCTGTGAATCTCCTGGACAATTCCCGGGTCTGTGCTGGTCGCGCTGACCTTTAACTTGTTTTGACTGTTTTAACAGCACTGCCTGCTCTGGTCAGGCCTAATGGGGACTTGTATGGCTCGCCACGACACCGTTGTGGCTTAATAGACAAAACACTGCTTTAAACGGACAGTCGTTGATGTGTGTCTGGAGCTAGAACGTTATCTGAGAAAAGGCCTAACGCAGGTTCACATACATCAAAATGTAAAACATGTTGTTTTGTGATGACTGCCTCCAATATGCCAAAGCTGTTTTTGGTATCTGGATTGTGGCAGAGTGGAGGAACGAAAGGTCAACCTCCACATAACAAACGGAGTCAAAACGTTCCTTCCTCAGATTAAGTGTTCCGTGCACGTTGTTGTCCTCCGCTGTGTCTAAGGAGACTGTTTCCACCGTCTCACAGCCATCTCTCTCACCGCCCACTGGCCTGTCTCTCAGCAGGCGCTAACAGACGGGGGCGGGTCTGGAGACGTCTGCGTCTGAGACGTTATTGGACCAGCCGACGATGAAGGAGACTTGCAACAATGAATATTATGCGGGGGGGGTCGGGGTAAAGCTAAAAAAGCTAGAGGTAACTAAAAAAGATGCAAGATAGTGTCTCAATGAATTCGACATAAGAGGCAACTGTACACGTATGAAAAGCACAGATTGCCACCAAAGTGCTAAACCATCCTTGTTTGAGCGGGTACTGTCTGCTGTCTGATGAACCATGTGGTGAACATGTTACTATTCCCATAACGCTCTATTTACAGTGAGTGCTGCTTTACTTTACCTGTGTCTGCTTAATGAAAGCATTCGCCGGTGTTACTAACTCTGGGTCTAAGCTCAACATAGCAAAGGGATGTGAGCCACTCAACCGCAACACAGTAAACACAACTAAACTGCTTCCGCCAAAGTCCTGTAAGCAACGTTGGTATTTATCGGACAACTATAAACAGAGCGGCAGACTCCGTAAACAAAATGCCTGAAGGCCCGTCACAGGCTGACGCGGGTCTGTCGCAACTGTCTCCCTGACGACACAACGGACCGCGCTCCACACATCTGCTGCATGCACCACGAGGCTCCAGACATCTCCTGCATGCACCGTGAGGCTCCACACATCTCCTGCATGCACCATGAGGCTCCAGACATCTCCTGCATGCACCATGAGGCTCCAGACATCTCCTGCATGCACCACGAGGCTCCAGACATCTCCTGCATGCACCACGAGGCTCCAGACATCTCCTGCATGCACCGCGAGGCTCCAGACATCTTGTATTTGGCATCACTGCTGCTGAATGTGAATTTCGTTCCACCCCTGACCTCCAAACAATACCGACCACCAGACCATTAGCGCCTCTTGAAGGTCAGGAGGAACATTCTCACATCTGGAAAAAAAAAAGCCTCCATGCTGTCGTTTTGCCTTCACATCCAGCTTTCTGTTCTTTGTGGCAGCATGGTCAATATGGTGGGCATCACTATTAATGTGATGCAGCAAGTATCATAGCTGAGCAGCGCTTGTTGGGTGGTGACAATGAGGAACAGGATTAGCTCGATCACACCTACATGCATGCGTTGCCAAAGTGTCTCACACACACACACACACACACACACACACACACACATCGATCCACTAAAAGTTAAAGTCAGCTATTGCAAGCTAAATGTAAGCTAATGCACGTTTTGTTGTCTTCAGTATTTCCTCACATTTCGCTAGCTTAATGTTCCCTGTGTGTGTGTGTGTGTTGCCTCACAGTGTGTGTGGTGAGACGTGGCGGAGGGCCGAGGAGCGACGTGAGCTTGATGTGAGCTCAAAGTTAGCAAGCGTTCTAGAGCATGGCTGACCCTGCCAACACACTACCCATTTGAAAGCAGCAGGACCCTCCGACACCTCAACCTCATTCATCTCTATTCGCCACAACAAACTTTTGTGCAAACTTGTGTTTCACGTAGGGCTGTCAGACGCAATTCAAATTATTAATAGCAAATTTAATGTTTTACATATATATGCGAAATATGCCATGCAAATGTTTGCATAAAGCTGCCGTATTTTGTTATGAAAATATTGGAAAACACTTGGAAAAAGAGGTCATAATAGATTTATTAATAGATTTATTAATCACAATTAATTACGTAAATTGTGCAATTAATCTGACTGCCCTAGTTTCAAGACATTAAATGTGATCTGTGGAGTAAATCGCACACACACACACACACACAGATGTGATGACAGGCCATGGTAAATAAGACCTGACGAGCGTTGGTAGTAAAACTCTGCTTGCTGCCAGGAGGACCAATGAGCTGCACACGCTGCCATGTAGGGCGGCCTTGTGCACGGCTGTTTGTAACACGGTATTGCAGCTCTTCTGCTGGATGTGTGTGTGTTTACACACACATCCAGCAGAAGAGCTGGATTGTGTGTGTGTGTGTGTGTGTGTTTACACACACACACACACACACACACAATCCTTTTTTCATTCTCTATTGTGAGACACATGACGCTAAGAGGAACTTTTAATGCGTGGCAGCTGAGTCAAGTGGAATAAGTGCCCCCTCTAGTGGACATCTATAGCAGGTACCACACATACTTGAATCACCAAATGTTTTGATCAAGGAAAATCAAAGCTGCTGCATTAGAAACTCTTTGAAAAGTCTTTGACATTTACAGAATCTTTAGACAGATTTATCAAATGTTTACATTTCAAAATGAGGCAAATTATATTAGTTGTTCTACTCTGATTAATAAAATATTTCAAAGAATTCTAGACATACTAAAAATCTGATTGCAAGTTCACACCTAAAACCGCATGTTCTATATTCTAGACATTCTTTTCGGTGTATATTTCATCAACGGTCTATCTGACAAGACAGGGTGTAAAAAAAGACAATACGTTTACGCCACTTTTCACCAACCCAACAAATACAGTATGGCGTTTACACTCGACTGCAAGATATTTTGCACACAAGATACCAGATAATTCAGTGTTCAGTGATGACAGTAAATACATGTTCCTGCAGTTTCACATTTTGACCACTGGATGTCGACCCTACTTAACAAACTGTTCAACAACTCAAACCAGTAATGTAGTGGAGATCACCTAATCCGAGACCAGTGTTTCGAGACAGAGACAAGACCAAGTCTTTCAGGAGTCAAGACCGAGACCAGACCAGTTCCAGTCCCACATTCCAAGATATATAGCCTTCTTGCACACACTGCATTGAGCGTGCAGGAGCCTATATTATGCATGTGAGTAGACCTGGTTGGCAAATACAATTAGCCTACACACCACCCACTATAATAAACTATGATGCAGTAGTTGATTTAATATTCTAGATAGCCTGGCCCTTTCTATTGGCCTTTTAAATGATATATCGATATATTTTACTTCATTTGCACTCCAAGTATCTGGAGAGCAGAAAAGCTACCTGAACCAGAAGTATCACTATTCAATAAACTAAGCACTTTAGTTAATAAAAAAATACTAAAATAATCAAATAACACTTAAACACTTAATCAATTAGTAAATTAAGCAAGTATGCACTTCATGAATTTAAGCAAATATGCAAGTATTCACCTAATCACTCAATTAATGATTGAATCAATCAATAAATCAATCAACCAACCAATCGATGGATCATCAGCTTACCTTCCTGCCGGAGAGCAGCATGCATAGCTGGTGCATGGAGCCGCCGTTCCTGGTCAGCTCCTTCTTCAGTGTCTTGGGCGACGGCAGCGTCCAGCCGGTCTTGTGGCGGCAGGTGGCGCCGCCCTGCAGGCAGTTGATGGCGTTGTCGGAGGCGAAGCAGGGCGCCCGGGGGTCCTGCAGGAGGCTGCCCTCGCTGTGTGTGCGCCGCCGGAGGGAGTTCTGCACGCTGAGGCGCCCCCCGCCGCCTCCCCCGCACTCCCCCTCCTCCACCATGCTGCGGCGCTTGCTGTCGCTGCGCTGGAGGTAGGCGTCGTCGCTGTCCTCCTCCTCGTAGTCGTCGTCGTCATCGTCCTCGTCCTCCGCCTCCTCCTCGTCCTCCTCCTCGCTGCCGGGGGACGACAGGGCGTCGGCGCTGAAGGAGCGGTCCAGGCGCAGCTCGGGGATGATGAAGGAGGACGAGGAGGAGGAGATCATGGCGGGGTGCTTCTCCTCCTCGTCCTCCGCATGGCCCGCGCCTCCTTTATCGCCCTCGGGGACCCTGCTGCCGCGCCCGTCAAACTCCTCTCGCTCCTCCTCGGCCTTCCGGTCCTGTCCATTCCTCACCCCCACCTCTGCCCGCCAAGCCTCCATCGCGGGGTCCTCCCCCTTCATGGAGGGAGGCGGGGTGGGTGCCGCGTGGCAGCGCCAGTGGTTCCGGTCCCCTGAGCCGCCCAGGGGCGTGTAGATGTCCTCCAAGGGCGTGGGCAGGTTGGAGGGCTGCGGGCTGCCTAGGTTGGGGGGCTCCGAGGGGCTGGAGGGGTACGGGCTGCTCTCCGAGCCGGGCGAGCCGCGGCCCGCAAACGCCAACGCTGCCTCAGCCTCGCACAATGGCTCGTCCACGTTGGGCTCCAACATCTGGGGAAGGGAAGGGCAGGGGGGGAGATGTTATTACCTGAAACACTGCCATCTGGTGGCCACATGGTGAACTCTCCTTTAGTCTTCAGTACAAATAAAACAGCCCTGACACACTGATATCTGGTGGCCACATGGTGAACTCTTCTATTGTCTTCAGTACAAATAAAACAGCCCTGACACACTGCCATCTGGTGGCCACATGGTGAACTCTCCTTTAGTCTTCAGT
>JAODTR010035923.1:0-20744 GCA_025399935.1 Amblyopsis rosae | reverse complement strand
TGCATTTTCTTTTTAATTGTTTAGTTTCCTCATTTCTCCAGGGGGGTGTGGGATTTGTGATTATCTTTTTAAGCTTTGATGCCCTGTGTGTGTGTGTGTGTGTGTGTGTGTGTGTGTGTGTGTGTGAATCCCCTTGATGACCCGTATTCCAGGCAAGGCAAGGCAGGGCTTGGAGGATCAGGGTGTGGGCGGTATGTGCGCCTCTCAGCCCACAGAAACATCTTCATACGTATAACGCTATACCCAGGCATATTGCCACAGGGCTTCTCTTCCCTGTGATAGGCTCTTGTAGATGTCTGCACGGACACAGGGCACACCAGGAGTGAATAACGTACTGTATGTGGAAGAAAAAACACCAATGATGTTTGCAGTATTTTCAGTGATGCCACTGAGGGCATCACTGAAAATACTCCCGTGCTCTTCAACGCAAGCAACTGGCTTTTTTACCCTGTGTATAGCTTTCTATTCCTCTGTCGCACAAGTCTTCCTTACATGTGGTGGTTGTCAAAGCGATGAACTCCCTAAAGAAGTGGCTCTGGTTGCAAATGAATAGCAGGCGATAAGGAGATATCTCTTGTCTACCAGTGGAGACTTTGCTGTGCTGTTTATAAAGTGTCACATTGAATCGGTGGCTAGGACTGTTCTACGTGATTTGGGCAGTTTTGCGGGCCAGGCAGCGTGGCGCCTTATGCATATTTAATTGCTGGAATCACCAGAAATAGGCATTACCAGATGGTTATTTCATGGATACGCCATTTCAAAGATGTAGTTAATATAAACGCAATATTTTATTGTGATACACCATTTTCATGATATAAAATTACATTTACATAACAAAAGATGTTGGCCAAATGCAAAGGCACTTTCTTTCAATAGCATGACTTAATAGCATAACAATATGAACACCTCTGATAACTGTTTATTTTATTCATGACTGTTAGATTCACAAATAACAAAAAGCTGTAACCTCTTTCCTGAGGGGGGCTGGATGTCCCCTTCCCTCCGTCGACAATCGCTGCCCTTTTACATCCCTGTCTGGCTCTGCTGCTGTTTTTCTGTCCTATCTTCTGCTGTCCGTCGCTACCCATTATCCAGTGCAGACGCTTGCTGAGTGACAGCCAAGCACCGCTGCCACGTGAAAGCTAAACACGCCCTGCGCCGCAATTACTTAAGTGGAAGTGAAATCTGATGCATTCTGGGTCTTCTCCAGCTGCTGTCATTTTTTTGGGTGTTTCGGGTTCGGCCGCCTCCCCTCCCCTCGCTGGTCCAGATCCGGCTTTATTTGTTGATGTATTGGGTGGATCCATGAAGTCACGGATGGGTTTTGGGCTCCCAGAATAACGGCAATCAACTATTGATGTGATTCTCCTGCCGCGGTGATTCAGGCTCAATTGCCTGTGCTGGCAGGGAGCTATACAGTTTTGTCATGATGGAATGTCCCAAAAGGGACCCCTACCCTCCGGGACTAGGTACACTGTCCTGTAGCCGACCCTGACGTATGAGGGTCAAGAGATACCGTGTTGCGTTTCTCCGGCTCTCTGTAATGAAATGACGTAGTCTTTGTTGATGAGTATCTGTAAGCTTGGTCCCTTTTCTGTGGCCCTCTCTCCTCTCTCTATCCTCTCTCTCCGAGCCAGGAATGCAGTGGAGGTTGTGCTATGCTTTCGTTTCTTCCGCGTTGTCCGGCGCCCCAGCATGACTTCATGACTGTTTCAGAAACGAGGAGCGCACGTTTCCCATTTTAGTCTTCTTGATGCTGTTAAACAGCATGGGCTTTCTGAATGTGACAGTATCGTGTCCAATTGATTGTAGACAGCCAGGGCCCCTCCCCCACGTCTTGTATCTTCCTCGACGTACAGTAGACGCTCTCAAGGGAATTGCGTGGGCAAACATGAAAAGGTCAGGCTAGTGTTCAGTCGGCTGTCCACCTGTGTTCTCCTTTCAGCTTTCACCTCGCAGGTGAGGCTGAGTTCCGCGGCTCCTACGCGTCTCCATGGATACAGGTACATTTGGGACTGATGGCGTCCGACGTGCCTGCGGTACGACGTAAAGAGCACAAGGTGCGAAAGGTCAACCTTAAATTGACAGCCACGCTCTCCCAGTGGGCGGACATAGAAGGACAACGTCCCTTTGTGTTTACAGAGCTCTCCAGTTCCTCTTCAGGGCTCCAGTGTGAGAGCGCCTTGTTGTAGAGCTCTGTTATCCCCTCATTCATTATTAGCTGACTCTCAAATGAGGTTATTTAGTTGGACAAGGAATGCTCTTGTTTTATTGATGAACATACTTTCATGTGAATGCTTTCATTGTTTTTTCCTATAGAATATCTGCTTTTAATATGTGTATTCAGAGTTAACGACTTTTACTTGTAGGACAATTAAAGGGAATTACTACTCATTATGAAGGTGTATTTGTGTACAACTGTGGGTGTGTGCATGCATACACCTGTGACTCAATACTGCAGTATGTGTATGTCCGGACTAACGCTATCAAACTGGTTTTGTCTCCTAGTGGGGTGGTGTTTGGGTGGTGGTTATTGGACGTTGGGCAGGGCGTGGCGGCCTATTCACAAGCCTGTCAGCGGCATCTCAAGATGTGCGATGGAACGAGTAATCTGAGCCCTCGCGTTGATGTGTGTCATGGAGCCCCCTCTGCCCCGCCAGTCACCGTGTAAGCACTGGCCTGTTGTTAACACATCGCTGAGCTCCACCTAGACTGCACTAGCCATGACCCCCTGAACTATAAAGCCCTGTGGCAGGGTCACGAAAGAGGGAAGGGTCGCCGGGAAGAACGCTGAGATGTCGCTCACCACACTGATGTCATTGCTTAGCTGGTAGACTTGCCTGTCTGGTGAACAGGGGATCCTATGTTCAAATCACAGCAGTGCCCTTTGTGAACCCAATTCGACCTGCACACGGCTCTTACCTTCCATGTATATTGGTGTCATCTTACGTCGAAACATGTCAAGCTTGCTTTCAATTCCTTTCCATGAAGCAGAAATTGAAATCCCATTGGTGCTTCTTTGTGCCTTTCTGATCCTGATGAGAAGTCACTGTTGTGTATTGAGGCTGACTGTCCTTGAGCAAGGCACTGAACTCAGTCCTACAGTACAGTAGCCCCCATTCCTCATTCGGAGGATCTGGTAGTGGTTTTGGCATACTAGTCAAATGGAAGAAACAGCTGTAGGCAGTAACTATAAATGGTGGTTTGATAGAAAACTAAATATATTTTTAAACCTTCACTGAAGTAATGGCCCAATGAGTAATTTCTAAAAGAACAACTTACATATTTTTATATTAATATTAAGGTGTTGTTTTTTCCCTATAATACATTTGTAGAAGAATAAAATGTAAAATGTCACTTTTAGTTGAGCGTGATGGCTCAAATGCAACACACGCACACACACACACACACACACACACACACACACACATAATGAGAGAATATTCAGGACACATCGCTCCTCCCTCATTGCTAATAATAATAGAGAGGAAGACTGGCAGCCCCTTGAGACCTGTCACATTACTGCTTGTCTGTTGCTTATACTCCGTGCTGATTGGTTGACCTAGACTGCTTACAAAAGATTGGTTCATCTTAAACCTGGCTCCCACTGGGTCAACCCGTTCACTTGTGATTGTCAACATTGTCAGGAAAGTCCCTTTGTGACAGTTGTGATATACAAGGTCTATATGTTATATACAAGCCATAGTGACTAGGCTAGGGTCTCAGTCCAGACCATGGTTTCTGTGCTATGGGTGTCTCCTCTCCTCTCCTCTCCTCTCCTCTCCTCTCCTCTCCTCTCCTCTCCTAACTCTGGAACAGAGGAAACATGTTCAATATGTCCTCTGCTTGCTGCTGTCCCAGTCACCCTGTGAAGCTGCAGGGGAATGATTAAGCCTAGTCATCCCTGCTCCTTGGTTATCCTGCCCTAGGGGACAGACTGGCAGAGCACATGACAAAGGGGCATTATATATATGTCATATATGTCATATATGCTGTATGTATGTATGTATGTATGTGTCTATGGGAGCCTGCGTTCTGACCCTCCTTCTCCAATCTCTCCACAGTGCCCGACGACCTGACCCCCGAGGAGCAGCAGGAGTTGGAGAATATCCGGCGGCGTAAGCAGGAGCTGCTGGAGGACATTCAGGTACCGTGTGTCTGTGTGGATGGGGGGGAAGGGGGTGGTTGTAGAGAGGAATGAGGCACTCAGCAGCAGGTTTAACTAGCATTACATTTAACTAGCATTATATTTATATCGAGTGTTTGTCTTTGTTCTTTTATAGATATATTATACCATTATATTTAATGGTTATACTGCAACAACTGATAGGACAAGAATTATTAGGACTTTGTTAGAAGAATTGGGTGCTCCACCCTTGTAGTTAGACAAGGCCTTAGATATAGGGTGCTATGCAAGGGCCTCTGCTCTAGAGCAACCATAGTCCAGACATCTGGTGGACTTTCACAGGCTCCACTCCTCTGCTTTTCCCTGAAATATTTACTTCACAGTTTATGTTTCTGACTGTCAAAGTTCCCTTACAATTTCAACAGATGTTTCATTCCAAGTGGAATGTGAAGCATTTCCTAGAAAGTACTCACTAACTTCCTCAGTCTCATGTTAAGTCATTTGTAGTTATGGACATACAGTAGGCTGTGTGCCAAGTACCAACAATAATGAGCCAGCTGACTAAACCTTTGGTGAGAATCACCTGTTTCTCAGATAATTTGAAGTATATTAGTAAAATATAAATGATATTCCTAATTCAGCGACAATAAGAACTCCAGCTTTGCACTTTGCCCATTAAGCCAACATTGACATTTTCCTATTGTGATTTGGTTAGCTACCTCTCTTGACGTCTAGAAACTAGAGTACAATCTACGTGTTTGCTCAGGCCAGCCCTTGTCATTCCTGTATACAACATCCCCTCCAGCCACACGGGGGGTTAATCTGGCCTGAAATACAAACACCGGAGGTGATGAGTTACGGCTGCCATGTCCGTCCTTAACTTGCCTCCTCTGTGTCCCGGCACGGCACACATTAGCCAAACCCGGGCCCATCCCATCCCCCATCATCCCCCATAACCACCACCAACGTCCGGCCAAGCCTCCATTCCTCCACGACACCTCCCCCACACAAGCATGGCTGTTGTTTGTGGAGACAAGCATCTCAGGAATGTGTTGTCATGCACGGGCCTTGAGATCACAGATGTCCCTTTAGCCAACCAACACACTGTGGTTGATTACGAGTATGAGAGTGGAGAGGCTCAGCGGCGCACGCACTTATCTGTTGCTTTTGTTCGAATATCATTATCGGTCAGTTAGTGTTAAGGTTTGTTAGGTACACATGACTGCTCTAATTGATGCAGACTATTCTTCTACTCTGACCACACAGACACCTCCCCTAGTCTGCCCGTCTGTCAACTCAATGTCCTTGCCAAGCCAGTCTGTCCCGGCTCATACCTGCTAATACTCTCTAAAAGCGCCACGCAAAATATAATCCACGTTTAAACTCTCTGACTCCATTTATATTGAGGTCATCCCTGAATATTCTCCAGCCTAATCAAATTGAGTGTGAGAGGACTGTCTAGAGAGCAGGAGGGCCTACTGGCGCAAACATTTATCGTAACATCTCCGTAGCTATTACGCACTAACCTAGAGGCCTAGAAGTATCAGAGTGCTCTCGCATTCACATTGACACCCAACGATGTGCTTGTCAGCAACCAGAGCAACCACGCTCTGTTTGGGGCGGAGCTGTTTGTTCAGTGGTTTGTGGTCGGCCACCTGGCCCGCAGACAAACACGGCCGATGGCTTCTCCTCTGTCACAGAGCCCTCGCGTGTTTTCTTTGTGTTCCACTTTCGAACACACGCTTTGCATGCTGTTGGTTCATCTTTCAGCACCCCGGCGCCAGTCAAACTGCAGGGTGGAATTTTCACTCAGTCTACCTATTACAGAGTTAGTTTGTTTGTTTCCTAACCATCCCCTCTTATCTGTGTCTCCAGCGGCTGAAGGATGAGATAGCAGAGGTGACCAGTGAGATAGAGAACCTGGGTTCTTCTGAGGAGAGGTAAGGGAGAGCAAGCTCTGGAGCCGCACACACGCATGTCTCTCTCACTGTCTCGCTCTCTCTCTCTCTCTCTCTCTCTCTCTCTCTCTTTCACTCTCTCTACCTCACTCTCTCTCACCCGCCCACTCTTTATCACACCACGGCCATCTAATTTGGCTTTCCGTTTGTCCTCTGTAAACTTAGCAAATGACTCTGTGTCAATTATTAATGTTAAACTGGCCCATCCTTGGGCGCCACCCCTTCAAATTGTTCGTGCTTTTAAGGCAGTTTAAATGTTTCATCGGCCATGATGATGATGGAGGCATCCGTGAATAATGCATTCCGGGTGGGGATGGCATGGTTAGAAGCATACAATGGTAGGTCCCAGGGCGGGGGCATAGATAGACTATTTCAAATGCACTTTAGCTTGAGTCTAAAACCCATTAGGCCTTATGGTGCATGCTTGTGACCCCCCCTTTCCCCCATTGATCCATTTATTTGAGACGATAGATACATGATGATTAGCTTATAGCAGTGGCTGTACATGCTTTCCTTCTGCAACACTGCTTCCTGAGGAGTAGCCTTCCCAGTTAATGTCTCCCGGCTTGTGGAGAACCTCTTAGCTCAGGGTAGATCAGAGCTTGGCAGACAAAGGATAAAGGAATGCTGGGTAGTGTGAATCAGTTGTAATATTAACGGTGACCTCTCACCGTCCGGAGAAGATGATGTAACCATAGTGATGACTTGGACTAAGGGTGCACTTTGACCCCCTGAGGTGATCCCGGTCTTAGAAATTAGCTGTTCCCATATGTATGATGTTAGACTCTTTATCAGTGCTGAGTCATTAGTGACTGTTTAGGGACCAAAGGCTGATGCCGAGCATGAGAAATGTTACATACTAGCTAAATACATTTAGCTAATTACGTTAGCCAGCTAATTTTTATGGTCCAGGTTTTAAGATGTCAAAGAAAGCAGAATATGGCCAATCAGTGTATTTGATTCATAGGCTGCAAATGGAATGATTTGTTTGTTTGTCCTTTAATTGATTCGTTTTGCTTATATTGAATGTAACACGTCACCAAGAGTGACATCACCTTAAATTTGAGAAGAATACCAAGGAGGTATATACGCAATGTTATATATTAGCCTATGTTTTGACTTTTCAGGAAAAATATGCAGAGGAATAAACAGGTTGCCATGGGCCGCAAGAAATTCAACATGGATCCCAAGAAGGTAAACCAGCGCGCTAGACTCTAATATAGATTCATGTACAGTACTCCTGTTAAGTGCTTAATATTTTATCATACGTTGGGAGTGATGTAATTCTGGGGGACCTTTCTTTCTCTCAGGGGATCCAGTTCCTCATCGAGAATGACTTGCTGAAAAACACCAGCGATGACATCGCTCAGTTCCTGTACAAGGGAGAGGGCCTCAACAAGACAGCCATCGGAGACTACCTCGGAGAGAGGTCAGCAGGATTGTTTGCAACTCTCTCTCTCTCTCTCTCTCTCTCTCTCTCTCTCTCTCTCTCGCTTTTAAACATCAGTTACCCATGGTCCACGTTTGGGGCTCTTTACTCTATACACCAGGCATATAGCCATGCTTCTCTCTCAAAAATGTATTATTTCCAAAGTTACACTCCCTCCTCAGAACCGTGATGTTACTCAACAGTATCTGCTGGACCTTTCCTATTTCCTATATATTTACAGTTTAACAAAAAGGCTAACATTTTTGGAATTGTTCTTCATCTGGCCACATAATAGGAAACTCCCATAGCCTTAGTCCTCAGTGCCGAGACACTACAGCCAAGCACTGTTATGGTGTGGTCTTCAGGGGCCAAACCTATGCAATGAATGTATTAACTATGTGAGCGGGAGCAGTCTTGTCTTGATTGTTATTAACATCTCCATATGTTTGTGATTCTGTAATGGGGCTTGCATTTATTATTTTGGTGTTGGTGCTGGTAAGGCTGATATACAATTTGTGCTTTTAGATGTGATTAGCTGCTTTATTCACTGGAAAGGGAGTTGGCCCTGTCACTCCTGAGACTCCCCAAGTGTCAACCCATATCCCCACAAGGGGTATCATTGACATTGAGGATGATAAATGCCTGGAGTGATGTCATGATTCAGATTAGAGGATGAATGGGCTGTCAGTCTAGCTCCTAGTTTTCAATAGCTTCGCGCTCTTTTTCAAAGGTATCATCTTTCTGATTCATATTAAAATATGGTTGATTTTGTCTCCTATAGGGATGATTTCAATATCCAGGTCCTCCATGCCTTTGTGGAGCTCCATGAATTCACAGATCTCAATCTGGTCCAGGCCTTAAGGTAAAACAATCGTCTAATATGCAGCTTCAGCTGTGTCATGCATTTGCCTATGGTAAAACAAAGCAAAGCAATGTATTTTTAAACAACATTCTCTCTTACATACACTGACGTTTTAAGTAGATAGGCTCTTCCATTGAATAAGTGAAGTCATGTGCTGCTCTTATAATTTATAATAATAATAAGAATTATAAACAGTAGTTGTATAACACTTTTCATGCAAGAATTGAGCTCAAAGTGCTTTACAGAGAGGGAATACAAGTAAGCACAATCGTGCTTCCCAGAAGAAAATACAGAAATACAGAAAAACAACATAAAGAATATAAAATTGAAATAAAAAAATTAAAAAAAGATTGCTGCTGCCATGTCAGAATGCGTATAGCACCATGCAATACTTGCAACATTCACACAGTCCTTTCACAATATGTTCGCCTAGCATTTGTGTCTGTAGCCTACATACATAGAGGAGAACACACAGATAAGGCGTATAACACAGATCACCTGTAATACACTGAACATTAGTTATATAAACGGTTAGTTATCCCGTTAGGTACTCATTTGAAGATAAGTACACAAAAGTATGTATTCGGGCTTAAGACAACCAGTGGGAATGGGAGGGCAGATTAGCACAACAAACAATTGTATAGAGTAATAGTAATGTTGGAAAATAAGGATTAAAAGCAAGAATACATTCTCAACTCGGTAGTATGATAGTTTCTATGAATGACTGTGTTGCATTGTATACCCTAGACAGTTCCTGTGGAGTTTCCGGCTTCCAGGAGAAGCCCAGAAAATCGACCGCATGATGGAAGCCTTCGCTCAGCGCTACTGCCAATGCAACCCCGGTGTTTTCCAATCCACAGGTAGCCCACATCATGCTAGCAAGGCACATGCGTCCGTACAATGTCTGTGCTCATATGTATAAGATTGAGCCTGTGTTGACTTACTTTGGGTTCATTTAAATGTCATCTTAATTTGTAACCACTGACTTTTCAAGCAGCATAAATAGACATACTGCATAAACACACTATACCTTACTGTGGAACCTTTGGTGTTGATTTGATTAGATTTTCCCCTATCTATTTAAGTAAGTAATGCAATATTTGATATGTTCAGTTATTATGGGATTTTGTTGATATTGCTTTTCTGTACCAGACACATTGCCTGTTGGGAGGCTTTCTAGAGGCACGTCTGGCTGTAATAGGACGTAATGTCTGGCCCACGGCGGCCTGCGATATGTGTTCAGATGGAAGTGAATAATGCATTAGCATTCTCACTAGCCTAGCAGGACAGAAGAGGCTCTGCTGTGTCAGGCGTGCACTGACCTCTTTGTCTCTTAACATGCAACCACTCACCCACACCCACACACACACACACATCATTGGCTGACAAAGCCCTGCCTTTCTCTCCTACGCCCTTCTTTTTTTTTCCCAGCTCACCTCCATTTGCATGGTGTAAAAACACTGCGTTCAATAGGCCGTCATTGCTCTGCTCATCCACAAAGCGAAAACCAAAGCTCACCCGTCTCCCACTCATGGCAGTTGAGGGCGAAAGCAGTCTTTCACCGTTCCACTGTACAACTGGTGGTTGTTCTACATTTGCTCAGCTGGACTCGTGTTTTAGGTGGGCGGAAGTGTGACCAATGTGTGTGTGGGCGCGTTCGTGCGTGTGTGTGTGTGTGTGCGTGCATGGCGTGTGTGTGTGTGTTCCAGACACCTGCTACATCCTGTCGTTTGCCATCATCATGCTGAACACCAGCCTCCACAACCCCAATGTAAAGGACAAGCCGACGGTGGAGCGCTTCATCTCCATGAACAGGGGCATCAATGACGGTGGAGACCTGCCTGAAGATCTGCTCAGGGTGGGTGGGCCTCTTCTGTGGGGGTATTCCCCATCCCATGCTTTATAATAACGTCACTTAATCAGCCAACTGGACATACAGTATGTCATTAGTTAATCATCATTTCTATGAATTCTGTTTATATTATAGCATATGTAAATATTAATATACAGTATAAACAAACTATATTCATTTAAATATTGTGGTTTACTTAAAACTGGGTTAAGCCAATAATTTACGCTATTATAAAGTATCATTATCTATATAACTCACCAGCACCACACCTCCTCTCTATTTACCTTCAGTGACTTCCTGTCCCCTCCTAGAACACCCCAAAGTTTTTTTTTATGCTCTACTACCTTGCATCACTCCCCTGCCCCCATCTATGTCTATATGCATGGCTAACTCTCATCTGCTGCCCACAGAACCTTTATGACAGCATCAAAAACGAACCCTTCAAAATCCCGGAGGATGACGGCAATGACCTCACGCACACCTTCTTCAACCCAGACAGAGAGGGATGGTTGCTTAAACTTGGTGAGTAATGCCTGAGAGATGGCCTAATAGTTTTTATTTTAGGGATGCACCAAATAAATTTTCCGTGGCCGATTCCAATGACCGGCGGCTCCGATTTTAGCCCATTCCGATTTTCATAGTGTTTAACATTTTATTTTACAACTGTCATTTAGATGCAGATATATTTAGTTAAAATTGTACTCAAAATTATACACACGTTTTATGAACCCTTAGACACAAGCGCTCGCCGCTCATCATAGTAAATTGTTGACGGTCCCTTAACCGTCAATGCTCAAATTTGTTATATTGTCACTTTATACAAGACAGCGTACATTTAACAGGCCTGTGTAAAGGAGTCCACAAGGGAAGCAGAGAGACACGAAGAGAGGTAGAATATCTGCCTGAACACGGGAACCTTTTAATCTTCGAGCCACATGTGAATGTCTGTGTAATATAAAAACACATTTACGAAGTAGTTACTTACATCTTGACGTCTTCCTTGGATACTACTATTATTTTCCAAACCACACAGACATGTTTAGAGGCTTTGACAACTAGCTACAACTATCTTAAAAGAAGGTTGAGTGAATGTGGACGTCTTTGCAGCGCATGCATGTGGCGCCACAACTGTGTAAACAACGGCCTATGCGATCGGTAACATAACCGACTATATTACATAGACCGGCCGTTTGCCGGTCATTGGTGAAAATCGTCTTATTCCGGTCACCAGCCGATAAATCAGTGCATCTCTAGTTTTTTTTCTTTGTCCTGCATGTGGATTTAAGAAAAACATGGTGTTTTAAACAGTAGACGTGACCAGCTGTGGCTAAAGACTTTAATCACTTTTTCAACCTTTTATAAATTGTCATAGCAGCTAATTAGCGGTCTAAGAAAATATCAATACACCTGAGTATCGCAATATTACGGTACGCGTTACTGTATCGATTCTCAAAATCACGGTATCGATTAATAAAACTTTTTTTACTCAATTTATTTGTATTGAGGATCATGTACAAAATACATTAACTGCAAAAGAGAGGTGCCACACATTAGCATTGCTATGACAGTTTTCCACAAATATAAATCGCAATATATCGCCTTGCTTACAGTATTGCAATATATCGCAAGATCGAATTGTGATTGCTGATTTTTGCCGAAACACAGCCCTACCTACAGCTAATAGGAATAAATAAAGGTAAAAAAAAACTGCTTCTCACATGAATCGTCATTGAGTTAATCTGTATCTGTGCATTAGAGTGTGTGTGTGTGTGTATGGGTATGAGACATTTGAAGAGCCTCTGCTCACCATAATATATTATTAATGTGAGATTAGACCACCAAATAAGGAGTCCATTTAATAATTCAAGACGAGGCATATTTGTACATCCTGATGCATTGGCACTCACAAACGATTGCCGTGCATTGCTGCACTGTTTCACAGACCACGTTTTAGACGTTTTGTCAGTTGGACACTTTGCAAACTGGTTTTCTTGCAAAAACAGTATAACCCTGGACTTCTCTACAAACCCTTTGTTCCTTCTAATACTTTTCTCTTTATGTACAGATTCACAGTGACTTTGATGTAAAAGCACAATGGCTATTGAGGGAATCCCCAAATCACTGTGAATCTTTACTGTAACAAACAAGACACATATAATAACACTACAGTGAAGCCATACTTGCATTTTTGAGTTCAATAATCTGGGTGAAAGTTTCATAATGAAAGGGAAACAGATGAGATATTTAATGCAGTGCTTCATGACAACATGGAGACCTATGGTATCTTGATTGGGCAGCTCCCCCTGGTGGAGTAAAATTGAAATATTTTATTAATTTATTATAATTTATATTAATTTAAATATTATGTGTGTAAAATTGCATTCAGTAGATGCTGGTAAATTGCATACGTTACTCGTCAAGCACTGCATCTTAAGTCTCTTGGACCCATGTTATAAAAATTGTGGTGCTATGATTTCTTATTATTTAATTTTTAAAACAATGTTGTTTTTCCTACTCGTTTGTTTGTTCCCATGATTTTGGCTGTTGTCTTTCCAGGAGGTATGTACACCTGTTCTCCCCGACACTAGCCCATCTCTCAGCTCTCAGGTGCTTTCGGTGGTCCGCCATGCTCCCGTTCTCTTCCTCCATGTATTTTACGTTGCACTGGGTTTCAATTATAGTTTGGATTTGTCAGCCATGTTGATTTGAATGTTCGTCTCCCATCGAGCTAGCGGTTTGTCCACGCGCTGCTGTTTTATCTGTGCGAGCGGCTTGCTGGTTGCGACGGTCGCCCGGGTTTGTTTTGTCTGTCACCCCGGGGGGCTCAACCTACGGGCGCTGCTAACGGTGTAGCGCTTTGTGACCACCCTGGCGAACAGTCTGACGCTTTCTCTGTACACAGCGGTGGTCAGTCTTTGTTTTTTTTGGGAGGGGAGGAGCTGTAGTATACCTTTATTCACACCAGGAGAACAACAAAGCTCTTTCGTCAACCCCTCGCTGTCCACATGTTTAGAATTGACCCTGGACAATTTGCAGTTATACTGTTGGCTCTCTGGTTGTGTGGAAAGGGAATACTGCAGCATTTTCAACCCCAAAATGGCGCTGCTGTCTCTATTACGCTGTAAATGTTATGAGCAGTAATAGCTGCTCTCTGGTGCGATGCTAGACTGGAGTGAACTGTGACATGTCACAGTGGAGGAATTGTGAGGATCTGCTGGGAAGTGCTGGGAGCAGTCTTGTTTTGAAACGATAACCAGGGTAACGCTCAAATTACCTTCCAAAATATGACAATAAGATAATCGACACAAAAAGAAGTTTTAACAGGAACAATGTAGAAGCTAATATGTTTCTCTCTGAGCCACGCCAGCACAACCTTGCTAACTCCACTCCAGCCTAGTATCCTCCGAATGGGAGTGTAATGGAGGGCAGGTGCCATAATCATCAACCAATCGCACCCTCCAACCCAGTCAACACTCTCTGTCGGCTGTGTGATAGCGCCATTATGTCCTGTGTGTTTTGTCTGCTCTTGTTCTCAGATATGCTGTAGAATCATGCACAAGCACTATGGGGCGCTGTTCTCTCTTTGACTCAAATGTTCAGATAATGACCTGTGGTAGCATGCTGACCGAACCTTCTACCGAACCGTTTGACCTATCATGACCGCTGCGATATGATGGGCTATCATATACAGCGCCAGTGCTGCTATATGATGATATGAAGTGTGCTGTTTCTATCCTTTCTTATTAAACAAGTCTCAGGAGTTGGCTTTTGTGGTGTATAAAAGCTACATCCCTGCTAAAAAATCCAGCATTGCTGGCCACCAGCATAAGGTATGTCTTGCATGCTGGAACCAGCATGGAATGCTGGTTTGCTAGTACCCCGGCATCCCATGCTGTTTGCTGGTGTGCTGATATACCAGCACTACCTCAGCACTAACCAGTATGAACCAGCCTGGACCAGCACTACACCAGCACTGACCAGTATGAACCAGCCTGGACCAGCATGGAATTCTTGCTGGTTTATGCTGGAGTCTTTAGCAGGGATGCGGTAGCTTTGGGGCTCATTTCAGCTAGGTTCATGCACATATATATTTTTGCTAACATTCTTGGTGGTGGCAAAGCATATTGAACACTTACCTTTTCAGGTCATGTTAACCGATCAGATTAGGCTTCATGCCCTGTGTTTTCAAAGCAGACCTGTTCCTATGGGGTATTGCTATGAATGGGGAAAAAATGTAACGCTGCTCAGAAGTGTTGACTCCAAGCTCCTAAAGTTTACCAAGAAAGCAAGAACAGGAAATTCCGGTCTGAGATGGCCATAGTAGTTCAAAATAGCTCAGGGCACAAGGCTTCATTTTGTACCTTTGTTTGTGGGCATGTGATTAGATTTCCCCTCACAGGAAGTCAGGGTGACAAAGGGGAGTGGCATGTCAAAGCTCTGACTTAACCACAGGGCATAACCGGGCATGAAATGGTCATAGAGTCTATCCACAGACATCAAAGGACATCATAACTGTGCAGGCCTAAATTTCTGAGCTACAGCCAAGATGTAGAACCTCACCGTTAGCCGCTCCAATAAATGTCTGCCTGCTCTCCATTTGGATGACAGTTCATTAAGCTCATTGAGTGTGACACACATAGCTGGCTATTGATTTGGCAGCACTGCGATACCCTTAAAGAGGCTGTAGATTCCCTGAGTCAGCAACAAAGGAAAACTTGGAAGATAGCCTTCAGTCACCGAGGTATTTTAGAATGAACATGAAGCGCTATCCTTTATTTATAAGCTCAACATTTGTAGGCATATTATTACAAGGGAAGGTTAGGTTTTAGAGGTTTAGCAGCTTTATTTATCTTTATATGTATCCTCATGAGCTACATACAATGAGCTGATTCCTTAACACAGCAAGGCATGAAGAACTTTAACCCTCAGTTGTTTGCAGTTGTGGTGATGGTAAAGGTGAACGCATGTTGCGATGCTGGAATGATTTACAGTGCCGACGTTACCGGGAAAGGGGAGACGTCTGGAGCCGTCATATGTCTGTCCGTACATCTGTCTGCCTGTCTGCTGCTCTGTCCGCTGTCCAACACTCATCTGTCTTATCTCTCGCTCTCTCCCTCTCTCTTTCTGCAATGCTCTGTCTATTGCTGTTCGTCGAACCCTCCTGACATTGCTCCTTTGTACCACAGGGGGGCGTGTTAAAACCTGGAAGAGGAGATGGTTCATTCTCACAGACAACTGTCTCTACTACTTTGAGTATACTACAGTAAGTACTGTCACATCCAGAGTCAGTGTTAGTTTCAAACAATGACCCGACTCCTCAGTTTCAATATACATACATATATATATATATATATATATATATATATATTATATATATATATTATACATTAGGAACATATATACTTTTCAGTGTAGCTCTACATTATGTTACATTATATTTCTATACATTGTTTGTGTAGGACAAGGAGCCCAGGGGAATCATACCATTGGAGAATCTGAGCATCAGGGAGGTGGAAGATAAGAAGCCGGTAAGAACAGCGCTCCCTATTGGCTCAGTCAGGGACCACGTTACATGCTCACAATAGGCTGTGCAACATTCAAGCCTGATTCGGAACCATTGTGCGTTTGGGTGGAGACATGCTGCTCCAGGGCAGGGTAGTCGTGTTGTATCGTACAGCACCTGGTGTTCCCATGACCTGTGGTGCGAGCTTCTCAATGGCTTCTCAATGGGTCAGCAGTTGTTAACAGCCCATGAAAAGCCAATCACAAGAAGGAGGCTTGTGGTAGGGGAATACAGTGGTGTAACAAAACATCACTCAATATTGTGGAGAAGCATCTTATATGATCCATCTTACCATGGTACTATAGCGTGTACATGTTTGGAAGAATGTCGTATTCTTCAACATCGACATCCAACTAGATTATTCTAAGAAATATGTGACATTGATCTGAGCATGTTTCTCTGATTTGCATTGCGCTTGTTAAGACCGTCACACTGTATATGTTCTGTCTGTCGTTCAATCTCTGCTACCCAGTACCAATTACATTGACTCATCACCTCACTTTCACTGTAGCTTAAAATGCTCAGGTAGGCTACTGCCTCTCAGCTGTTGTCATAGCGGGCCCTCACCGCCTCTCTGCTCCTTACAGAACTGCTTTGAGCTCTACATCTCCGAAAGCAAGGACCAGGTCATCAAGGCATGCAAGACGGAGGCAGACGGACGCGTCGTTGAGGGCAACCACACCTTCTACCGTATATCTGCGCCCACCACAGAGGAGAAGGATGAGTGGATGAACAGCATAAAGTAACTGTTCTTTTTCCTCAGGTCTCATATCATGAAATGCACTGTAATAGATAATCTGTTTTGTGATGAGACCTTTGGGGGGAGGGGGGTGTCATGCAGCCAGTGAATTAGCTGTGTGTTAGCCTAAGGAGGTTGATGGACCATTTTAATAGTAACAATAGCAAGCCAGTTTATTTATTTAGAAGGTCTCGACACACCAGATAATCCATATTGGGCACCAAAGCATACAGGATTTATACAATTAAGCAGAATTATACAATAAAACAATTCAAATGAATTATCCGGTCGTTCAAGAAACAAGATAAGTATTAAAAAAAAAAAAAAAAAAAAAAAAGAGAATTGAGTCACAAAATCAACCAATAAAGATGTATACATGTCATTAAAAAGCATATTTGCAAAGTGTTTTGCACTATATCTGAGTCTCTGGCCATACCTGGCATGTTATGCACACACTGTTCCGGTGCTTGATGAGAGAATGCTAAAAAACCTGTTTAAAACTCTAGGAACGCACTAAAGGCCGGCATGTGTATTTGCTGTTACAGAGCTGCAATCAGCAGGGATCCCTTCTACGATATGCTGGCTGCCCGAAAGAAGAAGGTGTCATCTATGAAGAGGCATTAGCCTGGCTCAGCCCTTCCCACGATGCACTTCACAGACTGAGAGACGGAGGAACCTTGTTTTGCCGGAGCAGGGAGCAGGGTCTGCCTTAGACCTCCCTAGGGGCTTCTTCCCTGGTGTACACAAGGCGCTTGTTGTGGAACTGACCGGGCAACCAAACCAGGAAGCATGCAGGGGGCCAGGTCCAGCCCTGCATCTTGTCTGAATGCTCCCTCACTCTCTTGGCTTTGTGTGTACATTATCGACAATATAATGGCAAATATGGGATCTCAGTTGTTGTTGCCCCTGTGAAATCTTCTCCCATTCCAAGAGACTCTGTTTCCTTCATACCAAGCCCAAATCCCTTCGTCTCTTACACACCACCATAGCAACATGCGTACACATTGTTTAAACTCAGCAGGTCTGACAGAGTGTGGCACCGTAACCAAAACATTACTAGCTTTAGGAAAGGAAACGTGAGGACCTTTTCTTGTGTGCGTTAAGTTTTGTCAGTAGAGCTTTTACTGGACTATTGAGTACTTTCTGTTTTAATTTGCTTTTTTAAAAACATTGCCAACTGTTTTTATAGAAAATGAAATGTCGTGGTCGAAACAAATAAGAATCCACTCAGGAGATTGATAGAATGTTCTGGAATGTTCTGTGCCGGGGAAGACCAGGATAATGATCGAGATATACCAGCTGGAACCAACTAAAATTGTAAATGATTGTCTGCAGTTTTAATACACTGTGGAAACAGTGGTTGTTTGGAGGGTTCACTGTTGGATATAACTCTCTTCATTTCGCGAGGATGCGTTACTGGAGATGACTCTTTATGTTAATTTGATAAATGTTTCTCAACCCAGACTACTATTCTGTAGGGACGGCACCGATACGATACTGAGATGGGAAAGTGGTCCGATACTGACTTAAATAGCTGGATCGGTATCGGTGACAACTGGACAGTTGTAAACGATCCTTTGGGCTGATCCAATTAAATTAATTTACACGCGTAGGTCTACTGTCAAGCATCAGCCATGTCTAACCTACCTAGACCACACTATCAGCAACACGCTTCTAAAATGCATCCAAATCCTAGCATAGAGATTGGCTGTCATTTACTTTGCAACTTAACTTAAAACTTAATTTAACACTGGAATCGGATCGGTACTCTGTATCGGCCGATACCCAAAGTTCCGGTATCGGTATCGGGACTGAAAAAACAGGATTGTGCCATCCCTACTATTCAGGGTCTTACATGTCTATTAACCAGCTAGTAACCAGTTATCTGTCGGTCTGTTGACTCGTCAAAAATCTCCCTTGAAAAATAACTTCCATACACTAGAACACACATTAAAAAAAAAACACACACACACACACACATTATCACATATAATATTTAATTGAATTATTATACAATGTATGTGTAACATTGTGTTACGTTATCGCTACACCTTATATGCCTGGCACTCGGACAATGGACATGCTGCTGGTTAGCAAGTTATTGACAAATATACTTTATCAGTCAAGCTGTGTTTGACCTCTTTAACTACTTTAGTACTTATACCTCCGTGGATGTACCTATTTTGTGACATTTAATTTCCAAGCGGAAGCCCGCGTACTAAAGTACATTGTACAAAGTAGTAATATATGTGGGCATCATTTCCAGTGATTCTCTTGACATTTAACACATTACACAATTGCTGTAAGCTAATCAGCCACATTGTGTAAGTTCCTCTATTGTTACTGGATCAGGAGGAAAAGCCAGTAGTGGAAAAAAAATACAATGGTTCTCACTGTCAGGAAATATTTACAAGAGGGATCTTGTTTTGTTGCTCTGAATGTGTCATTGATTTCATTTGTAGAATTGTATGTGAACTTGCGTACAATTGTCCCACAGGTAATTCAGGTGCCATCTCAGTTGTGCTTAATTGATTATCAGTGCCTGCTATTCTCTTAGCAAAGCTCCCCTGCTTGTTAAGTATACGGATAAACCTTTTATGTGATCCTTTCCTCACACTGATTCTAGATAGACAGGACAAAATGCAATACAATCATGAATCTAGACAGTATTGCTTTATTTATCAAAGCTGTATATACTTTAAAGTATAGTAGGTATTTGTCTTCAATTTGTTATTTTTGACTTTTAATGTCTAATTAGTATTATTAGTTTTAGCAGAGTGCCATTCTATTTGTTTAATTGTGTTTTATTTTAGGTTTCTACCATTGCCATATAATCAAGCTGAAATAAATGACAAATGTCACAGATGAATGCTGTCTTCTATAGCGTATTTTAAGGTGACAGGTTGAAGGTGTTGCATGTCTCTCATTTTCAACCAGCAGGTGGCAGTGTGTGACCGGTTAAGAAAGCCTCGTGACTTATTGTGGTAAGTGTCTGTGTGGTCATGTATTGTATATGTATTTGTACATATATATGAATATACACACGTTTATGACAATGTATATTATAATGTCAGATTAGAGTATGGCCTGTAGCAATATTCTATGTCACAGGGTTTTATTTAAATTGAACCGCACACCCTTCTAATGTGTTACATTGCTCAACCAGCTTTTGCACATACTGTTACACATTGCATCCTGTATTCCTGAGAAATGCGCACAACTATAACATAAAGTTAAATCTTCACTTTAAACAGCAATCCTCAGCAGAAAGACACAACAATAATAATCATTACATCATAAGAATTTGTATTTGGTTACTTAGTGTATGTTCACATTTCAAATGTGTTTCAGTTGACAAATTCTAATGGTGATTATGTTTCACCTGATGAATACTTATTGTTGTTTCTTTATTTTTTATTATTTGTTGTATGCAATTTTTTGTATTTACTATACTGTATGTATGTACTGTATATTATTTTTAGTTTTATGAGGGAGCACCTTAATATAAATGTGTGCTATATGTAGTTTATTTTGCACCTTAATTAAAATATTGTTTCAGACATTATTACATGTTATTTTACATCAGTGTAAGCTAACAACATCATAAACTGTGCACAATTGTTGTTCTGAACCACTGTGTGAAACAGTTTTTTCAAAATGGAGGCTGTGGGGTAAAGTGATGTTGGGGCAAGTTGAGGCAGTGGCTCAATTTACCCCAAATGTTGAAATAGGCAACATAGTTACAGAATACTGCGTATTTAAGTATTATTTTGTATATTTTAACAGTGTTGATGTAGTATATCTAATCGTTGATTAAGTTTAAGCCACACTCAAACATGTTGTAGCTGACATAATTATATACTCAACATCACATTTACACATAGCCTACATTCTATAAAGATTAGTTTATTCTACTGAGAAGTTATATAAATAAAGTTCAAGTTTATCTAGTACATTCTTTTTTTTGGAGAATGGTTCAGAAGACCCCTATGGTTTAGAAGAACCCTATGACAGAACAATCAAGAGGAGAGGTTACCCTGCCCGGAGGAAGCCCGGGGCCCCACCGTCTGGAGCCAGGCCCAGAGGGAGGGCTCGTTGGCGAGCGCCTGGTGGCTGGGTTTGCCACGGAGCCTTCAACGGAGACTTCAACGCGCACGTGGGCAATGATGGAGACACCTGGAGAGGTGTGATTGGGAGGAACGGCCTCCCGGATCT
>JAODTR010035912.1:0-20745 GCA_025399935.1 Amblyopsis rosae | reverse complement strand
AAATTTGTGTGGATGATTGAAAGTAAATCTGAAAAATCTGAGATAAAAGAAGGACATCGTTTGGGAGGCCTATACACAATGATTCATGTTTTATAGATGGAAATGAGTGACAATTGCTCAGCCTGAGCTCTAATGGGTGAATGTAGCTGAACTAAGTGCTGTCATCTGCCACTGGAAAGTGTAGTAGACTTTGCCCTCACAGCCCCTGCCTGAGATCTTTTCAGCTTTGTTACCCTGTCTCTGATTAATCAACTACTGTACTTTCCCTTATCCCTTGCGCTACTAGTTTTAGTTGTGTCAACTTGTGTGTAAACACATAAAACCTGATTCCTCACATTAGATACACTCTATATACAAACCTTTCTTTATTGTGTGTGTTTCCCAAAGGCATTTAGTGAATAGCAGAAACAAAAACAATGAATAACGATACTGCTAACAGTATCGTGGCAGAGGAAAGAAAACATAATTTAATGTGTCCAGAAATGTAGCTGTGATAAATTCCTATCTAAAGTTCACTCCATGTTTGCCCACTTTCATAAGCTTTAGTAGGTTTCTTGTATGGAGGTTTCACTAAGCATGGGTGCAATGTGCAATATTTTGAATCCTCCCTGTATCTCTTCCAGCAGCAGACATAATACACACGCATAATGGATGTAAAACTCAATGATTCCTAAACTTAAGTTTGGCTTACTGGTGTTTACTACAATGGCTAGCATGCCATTTCTATATTTCTATTGTGAATCGTTTTTGCTGGATATCTCAGAAAACAATTGTTTTGTAATTACCTTTAGCCATATCGTGTCTTTGAGCCATATTCAAATGAGGGCCGCTCATTACAAACAGGCGTTAAAACAGACCCTCTCTGTGTTAAATGAGAACCATTTTACTTCCTCGTCCTCATCAGCCTCAGATAGTAATATATTTCAGAGCTCCCTGCCTCCCCGTGCCAATTAATGGTGGACTGGGAGAATATTTGTACCTCGAGTCTCACTGTTTCAACACCTCTCAGGGAGTCGACTGCAAGTGCTTTTGACTCCTGTAAAATCAATAGAGCTGAGATGCCCTTTAAAGTGCTGATGGTGTATCGTGCCAGGTTTTAGTTTGATCTTTATGTTTTTGTAGAAAATGGGGAGAGGGGGGTGGGGTGCTGAGAAAAGTGTAAAATTGGTGGCAGAAAGATATCCAATAGCATCTCCTAGAACCAGTTATGTGAGTCCTTGCACAATTGTGCAGCGAATTAGGAGTTTAAGCGGTTTTAGAGGTGCAACGTTGTCGAAACCTAATCCGACCGACTGTGTTCATTAAACAAAGCCTGATATGTTGGGTGACTTACTTTGCATATGTCTCCCCTTATGGGAAAACCAATGGGAACATTTAGGTCAATAAATACAAAATAAAATACTTTGAAATGTTTTAGCATAAACCTGTTAGGAAGCATCACAGTCCTGTATGTTGATGATAGTAGAGTAAATTGAGTCCTGAGCAGAGAATGACATCTCACGTCCTCTCTCACGTCCCTCTATTCTGTTTTTGTAGCCGGTCCGGCTGCACATGCATGCGCGCGTGTGTGTGTGGCCCACAAAGCATTTGTATTTGTCTGAGATGCAGTGCTTAGCGTGACATCTAGTGGCATACATCATATGTAGCTCCTTTAAGGATAGAGACATGAATTAAGTTATTTGCCAAAACAAACAGTAGGCTACTGGTGAGAAGTGACAAATATATGGCCCTGAAAATCTGAAGTGATCTTCAAATCAGTACTTTGGACCATTCGTTTGTAATGCGTGATTAAGAATGTGTAATATGAACAGTTAAAATGCACAATGTATGTTTGAAACATGTCACCTTTTTCACCATGGTTTGTGCATTCAGACTATGTTTAATGAGAGGGACAGTCTGAGACTTGCCCTTAGCGGCATATGCGCTTCAGGGCTTGCAGTTCATGGATAAGCTATGGTGTGTTTGGCAACAAAAATGTATACAATCTGTACAGCAAAATTGGAAAACATGGATTTGGGTGACCTGACTTTAGTGTTAAAATCAGGTACTGTTCTGAGAATAAACGGACACCAATGAATATGCGTCAAAGGCAAACATTTGATAGACATTGATTTCACTGTCTGTGAACTGAATTGTCACAGTTATGAAAATTCTGAACATGAAATTAGCTCAGATGAAGTGCAGAAAGCTCAAACAATAGTTTATAAATACTTTTAGAAGGAACTATCAAGCTATTAACACTCAATTCAGATGCTAATAAGGGGATATATTAGTGCCTGGTCACTTGGGCCAATTATCAGATGGGCCTATAATTTAATACAATGCGTGTTTCCTGTACTATTAAGGGATAGTTAAATCTAAAACTATATGCACCCCATTTACCACAACAACCAATACATTTTTAAAACTACTATCTGATAAATCAACAATTTACTGCTCTATTACTACTCTATCCCTAAAAACATTTTTAAGTGGACTTAATTGAAAATCGAATGAGGTATCAATAATGGTAATATGTAGAATAAATCCACTGTTTGTAAATGCTGCTGTAAATGTATATTGCTGTCAATCCACTATCTACACATTAGATGTTAGATGTGCATGTCTTCCACAACATAAACAACATTCAATTTGCAGCTTTCAGCAACATGTTATAGTATTTTTTCAGAAAAAATATTGTCTTAAACCATTAAAGCATTTTATAGAGACTGTAGCCCCTTGTCAAGTTTTTTTCTTGATCAATTATCTATCTGTTTAGCTCTTTCTTTTTATCATAATGTTATGTATTTCCAATTCTATCTGCATTCTTCATATCTCTAGCTTCACTTAACACTGCCCTCCCAAAGAGTGCGTTATCGTCGAACGCACTGCTTCAATGCAACTACTGTAATTCTCAAATACCCTTATGGTCAGGGATATCATTTTACTATATTTAATTTTTTTCCTTGAATAGTTGCTGGGTATTCTCACCTGTACCAGTCAAGCCCTCTGTCATAGTTTCTGTCGAAAAAGTGCGATTCTGTCCCAAGCGCACGCACATCTGGGTGTATTCGAATGAACTCCAGCACAGCTCTGGTTCCCCCCTTCTTCACACCAACAATCAAAGCATTTGGCAGCTTCTTGTTTCCATATTTTTGCGCAATTGTTATATTTTTCAAATTCCACTCAGTGTTGGTAATGTTCGGTGCAGAATGTCTGGTGGCATGATATCTAGTTTGGTTACGAAAGTGACTTGATCCTTGTTGCCCGCCGGTGTCTTCCCGGACAAGCCTCATATCCTCGAGTAAATTGCAATCGCTTAATTTTCCAGTAACTTTGTTGTCAAATGCATTGCTCGACAGACACCGTTTTCCATCAAAGCCATGGTTTGTCATTATCGTTGTGCGACAAAAAATAACACTGTAACATAAATACGTGAAAGACAGTGAAATCGTACATATGAAGGCAGATCGTGCACTTAATCTATTTGAAGATAACACGCTTCGGCTGGAGAGGAACCTATGTGCCATGTCTCCATGGGTACAAGTAAGGCATGGTTTTCCATCAGTGTTCCTCCTTGGTATGTAGTTGGAGAACAGCGAGATGACCGAGATCCAAGTCTGTAGGTTTGGGACTGTTCCTCGACGGCATCAACTTCATGTAAGTTGCATTGCTTCTTTTAATAATAGACTAACCCCCAGACATACAATCCCAATAGCCATTTCGAATGTGCTGTAATAAAAAATAAAGACACACGTCCACCAAACCACGTTCTTCAAGTAGTTGAACCTCGTTGTGCTATGTAAAACCCCAGAGGAATGTTTTTGCCATCTTTTTACTGCCGATGTCTTGTGTCCCTCCAAACGCTCCCGTCTCCCGTCTTGTGTAGCATAGCCTAGGCCTATCAGTGCTCCTGCCAATATTAATAAAGTTTTGAGTAATGGCAAGAACCTATAGACTGGCTCTGGTCGACTATTGCTCTAAAATCAATTGTTTACGGTGAGATTATATTCATGAAGTGAATGTTGGGTCTGGTTACACCAGGCTATTAAGAACCAGGAACAAGCTATGAATATTTAAACATTACCTCTGACGTCATTCATGTGATAATAATTCCTAGTGCGTTTTACTTTTTTAAAGACATTATATATATATGCTATAATATTTTGAGACTGTTAGGCCTAACTATTTATTCGAGATTTACCTTTTATTCAACTTGTTTTATAGTCAACCAAATGAGAATATCCAGCTCCTGACATCCAACCAAATATCTGTAGCCTAAATGGTAAATGTTATTACAGTATGTAAAACAAATCTGTTTACAATAGCAGTAGAATGTAGGAACTCAGAAAGATTTAGCAACCATTTCAGCCTTGAGATTGACTGATTGATAGTTTAGCCATTTACTGTAAGAGTTTTGATATGGCGTTTGCATCAGCAGAAGATGCATGAATGCATTTGTGTTGTCAACGGGTGTTCAAGCTCTCCCCCCCCCCCCCCAATCCCCATCCTATGCAATCAAAGCCTTCAACACATAAACTGTGAGCTGGGGAGGAGACAGAACAGGTCAGGACCAATACATATACTGTACTGTAGTGAATTTTAGTAAAGACATGAGAACTCTACTACAAAGCACCTTCTCTGCCAGAGTATTATTGAATGGTCAATGAAATTAAGATCATTTTCATGTCAACATGGATTTGAATCATAGTCCACCCTAAAATGATTGGCATCGTCGGCAAACTTAAGCAAATATAAGGTTAAAATCTAAATTGTTTCATAAAAATCACTTTAATATACATAAAAATAAATATAGTTGTAAAGAATTTAACTAAACTTTACAACTTTACTACTCTAACAAAATCCTGGAATATACACGTATTTCAAAGCATTCTCTCGAGTGTTGATCAATGAATGAGTCAGCTCATGCTGCAAACCATTGCAGGTCGGAAGTCCATATTTCAAAGTAGGTTTAACCAACTTTCAATCTAAATGTTTCGTGCATCCGCACATGATAACATGGTTGCCCAGCCCATCGGCGTCCACCGGAACCCGATCGCCCAATCGCCTCCTCTGGTGTCTGATGCCTGGCTTGATGCCTGGCCGACACTTAATTTGGTGGGGTTACCTTCAAAGGTCAAGCCAAGGTCAAAGATTGTCCTTTTTTTACATACATATTTATTTATAACTTTTACCTAGTGTAATGGACATTTACAAAACTGGTATCCTCTGATTCCCTAGATTCCTCTGAATCAAACGCACTATGTGACATCAAAAAGCATCATCTTAGATTTGCCATTTAGATTTTTCTGGGGGAAAAATTAACTTTTTCAAATTTCTCTAAAATGTATGATTTTAGTAAAGAATAAAAGTCAATGTGGGATGGAATAAATGCAAAGATGTATGTACTTTGGTGAAATCGAAATATATTTATATAAATGCTTTCAGTGCCGTGAAGAAAATTGAAAGAAAAATGTTTGCATAAAAGTCAAGCACTGGCTAAAGGCCATGGAACAGCAGGCATCCTGTCTGCCTGCCAACCACAATGTTAGCTAATCGCTGGTGACATTTTGCCCCTGTTGTTCAAATCAAAACAATTTTGATGAATCGATTTCTTTTGTTTCTGACAAAGAGGACATGCTTTAGAAATGCCACCCTCTTGGTCTAAGCATCTCAGTAGGACTTTCCTATTACAGTATGTGTCACATGGTTGGCATTGACTGTAGTCAGAATAAATGCAACATTTTTAAATTTGCGGGTGTTAACTCTGGACCTCAGTGTGAGTCAGCTTACCAGGCATAGAGAAAAACACTCCAACTGACCAGATGCATACCACAATATGTTAGGCTATATTTAGATTAACTACAAAACATGAGGCCTGTGGGCTTCCATTTATTTGCAATGTAGATTACATTTGTTTAAAAAAATGAAATAGGTAAATTAAAAGGCATTTTACACACACACAATGGTCATATTGTGCAGAAATCTGATGACTTGAGGTAGTGGGAAGCTGGCCCTTAATACAGTCTAGTCCATAATAATCTATGCCAACATTAGACTGAACCACCTGCAGATATTGTGGAATTAGTTCAATTTTATACATCTATGATTCTTTTAAAATACTAATCTCTGTAGATTACTAGCTGCATATTGCTTAGGGCGCTTTCACCCATGAAAGTCTGGACCAAGGTTCATGCTTTTGTTACTTTGCATACATTTGATCCAGGATGTGCGTCTGCCGTCGACGTGTTGTCAATCTGGCAGGTAGCCATTTAATATCAGTCTATCCCTGTGACGCTCTGAGGGGATGCGAGGAGCAAAAGTAAAAAAGGGTGGATGCAACAACGTTTAATAAAGAAAAGACAACTCGAGTTGGGCACGGACGAACATCACGGGGACACACATTCACAATAAGCAACAAAGACAAAAGAGACAAGGGTTTATATGCAGGTAGACAAGACAGACCATTGGACGACGTCAACGAGGAACAGGTGCAGCACATCAGACAAGATTAATCAGACACAGGTGGAATTAACAAGACTGGCCACACAGGGTAAGGAGGTAGAGGAACACGGGACTGACACAAGGTAAACATAGTAAGACAGGCCTAGAACAGAATGGGGATCACGAGACATTACAATCCCTGCATTCAGGATGGTGGAACATTTACAGTACTACATACTGAATGAACGTGAATTGCAGCAATGAAAAGCTACACTTACTGGCAGTAAATAGGCCTACTTATTAAACACCCAGGCAGATATGTGACTATAAATAATTCAGCAAAACTCGCCACGCCCATTAAAAGCAGAAAACATATTTGAAAGTAGGCTAGGTCAAGAATGCAACCATTTTCTATTAAATGTGTCTTCAGTGAAAATGTTCACTGAACGTTCAGTCCACTGAATGGACCTTATGCCTTTTACGACTAGAATGAATGTGGAAGAATGTTTTAATATGACATTACTACTAGCAGTAGGCTACTAACATAGTAGCCTAGTCGAGACTTGTTCGCCTTGTTTGAAATGAATGTTCATTCAACATTCAATGCCAAATGACTTCTCGTCGTGTAAAAAATATATTTGTAAAATTTTAGTTAAATAGTACGTCTCCTCCTCTCTCCATGTGCTACCGCAGATAATTTGTACTTTCGCTGGCCCCACACTACAGGATTTTAACAAAGTTCCATACCACAGACAATAAAAGTTTTCTTTAATCCAACAGAAACTCCATCAACTGTTTTCCTATAAAACTATTGGACAGCATTTAACCAATTGGCATTTCTACTGTTTTGATCGGCGCATCTATACCACCATTTCGAAATACACTTAACTTCAACGTTATCTCACTTAGCTATCCTGATTGGTCCACCAGCTGTGCAACCGCTACTGCGAACAGGGTTTACAGACTATAATCTCAGCGAAAAGAAATTGACCTGAGAGCAATATGGTGAGGCGGAGCTATGTGAAAGCACACGTAGATTTAAATGGTACATTACAATTATTGGTTTGAGCTTCGAGATTGAATTGTTGGGTATTTCTTTGATTATGTTTATATATTTTCATTAGCTAATACACGAGAAACAAAATCCCTTATGTTATTTTGGGCCATCACAAAATTGAATCCAAACAGGATATCTGTGAAATGAGCTCTGCCTCTTAGACACTATCATACCTCAGGCAGAAATGGGTAATTATACTGGTAATTACACTGAGTACAATAATTATAATGCTTATTGTTTTGCACAATATGCATGTTGTTTGGTTAGCAAGGGATTTTAGTTGTTTGTGTAATACTACTAGTACTTTTTCTATCAAGGGAAATATGATTAAAATGTATATGTTTTTATCTTCAAAGCAAAATGCACAAGCCAGTCATTTATATTTGTTTCATATTTGAAATGGCAACAGCTAGTTTAGACAGCTGCCGTTTGAAGGAGAGGGTTATCAGTTATCAGACCAAGAACTATAAGAACAGCCAAAGAGATTAGCATTATCGAATTTCCGCACTGATGGATGAGACCACACATGCAGGATAATATGTGGTCTGTACACACAATAGAAGCCAATGAGCTCTCCAGAGTTCTGAAGCAACCATTATGGTACATTTGCATAATGAAGAAAAAGTGTACGTTTTAATCTCTGAAATGTATAAAATAATGCAGAAATGTTTTTCAGTAGTATGAAAAAATACTGTATATACTATGTTTGCATGTATATTTAATATATTGTTTTGACCTAAAAAAACATTATTTAACAGGATATAAAATGGGTGCAATGTTATCAAAGTCATGTTATTTTGACCCAACTAAATTTAATACATATTTGTAATACAGTAATGTGTATGGAAATGTAATGTATCTGACTATCTTTGTAGTTTTAAGCACACTTTCAATAAAGGCATTTTTGTGTGCATACAGTACTTACAGTAGCATCATCGCATATTGATATCATGGGTGTATATTCAGCTGTATATACAGTACACAGCTGAAATCTCAGGACCTACAAAGCCTGGGCTTACCGAAATGGCAAATAAGATGTGAGTTTGATTCTGTTTAGCAAGACAATACTGCCGTTCCAGCCTCTAGGTAAAATGAGATTATTTGATTTTACTGTCACAAACACCGGTGCTACAGTTCTCATATGGACCAGGCGAGCACTAACCCATATCCATTATTGAAACGTCAGGAAGAAATTTCAGACCACTCTAATTCTGTGGTTTATTCATTATATATGTATAAATCCTTCTTATTCCCCTCTACATATTCACAACCCATTTACTCTAATCCATGCAGACATGATGACATTATCCTCAATAAATCTAGTCCCAGTTAAAGTTAGGACTTGTGGAACTGATTTACAGAAAGTTTCCTTGCAGCGGCCACAGAAACATTTTCCTGGACAAACTCATATTATTTTATAACCTTAGAAATGTATGTTGTGACAATGATTACATCTCAACTCTAATCGCTACTGACACGATTCTGGAAAGCAGCCAGACCTGCTCAATACTGAGCGGGTAAATCCTGCAACATACATGTTCAGAACAGGGCTCTACCAGGTATGAATATTTAATTACAACAAATTGATTGTGGCCAATGCTGATGGTTGGATTTCAATGTTATGCCTAGTTTGTCTTGTCACACAGCAGTGATTCCATACCCGTACCTGTCCAGCAGTGCTAAGAGAAGATGCCACTGGCAGTCAGTGTCTGTTGGGTGAGATAGCGCTGGCAGCTTATAGTAGGATGAGGGAGGGGGGGGGGGGGGAGCTTCAATCATTCATCACCTCGCCCTGCACCACTATCACTGGGGGTGGAGAATCAGACAGAACAAGGTCTGTGGATGTTATAGCTGAAAACAGGACAGAATGGTTTTTTGGCGATTTGTCATACTTATTGTTTGGCAGACAGAACTGTACCCGGCTATAGCCTGCTGTCTGTTGACAGATCGTCTTACAACACAATATCACACTTGTCACATACAATTATTTGTACTGTTGTTGTTTATTCAAGTTAACTTTGTGGACTCGGGGCTTTCTTTTGTGAACTTTTTACCAGAAGTACTCTTTCAGTGTGGGGACAATAAAATAAACCTGATATCTAAAAGTAGCACAGAACAAAAGTTCCAGTCACTATCTCCTGATAGGTTTGCATTTAGCATGATATATTACCAAAATACATATTGAGACCTATAGTAGCAGTATACTGTAGTAGTATATACTGTAGTAGACACACGCACGTAGATGATTGTTGTGTGCTGTATGATTTATTATATAACCATTTTACTATATTACACAGCATTTTATAACCTCCTAAACTAATGTGATGCGTCCAATAAAGGTATTGTATTGCATAATGCCTGTTCATAAATAGTTTTGCCTCCAATCGCTGTGTAATCTGTTACGTAGGAGAGACTACTTTAAGCCACACTTTAAGCCACTGTAATTACACACAGCTTCATAATATACCTTTAGGTCAAGGGTGAGGTGAACATTTTCCTTTTAATGAATTGTACTTTTACCTGAGCAACTTTCACTTTTTATCTCTTACACATGGTCTGTCTATTCTTTGAAGCGTTCTATGCAAAATGTTTACACTTTAAAAAACCCACTTTGTCCCTTGATAAAGATCTATCTGTTTGCTGCCAGTTAGCTTATAGCTTTAAAATGGTTCCATATGCTTCATAAGTAGTTTGGAGAAGTTATTTAACATCTGTAAAAATGTATAAGGTTGCCTAAGTTATACATTGATGGAAATGCATGTTGTATAATTGGCAGCCCTTGCTTATCCCCATACCAGGACATTTGATGAAGACAGTGTTGCAAATGAATTGATGTGGAGTGAAGAGGTTGCCCAGGGCAAATATATACTGTATACTGTACATACATACATATACATTTTACATTTCATAGTTCATATCCATTTTTACATTTCATATACAGTGTGTATATAAATAATTGATCACGTGGAACAGTGAGACGGAGGGAGTTTTGACACTTTTCATTTGCAGATGTCGGAAGTCCTTAAAAGGGATAAAATAGCTGACATTACTCAGAATTATACCAATTATGGAGTGAGTGAGTTTCAGAAATTTGCAAATTTTGCCTTGTAATTCAGATCTTGAATGCCAACTATTCATATGGCAAGCAACACAAATGGCTGACTTGGACATAATCGTCAGCCAAGGTTGGTTAATTTGTTTTTATATAATCAGGTCTTCAGGGTCCTATTGCAGAGCCTTTTAAGGGCATGATAACCTTTTTTGTGTGGGTACATTGAATTACCTCCCACACCTATGTACACCTGAAACATGATTACTGCCCTTGGATGCTTATGCTAAATGCATATACTACTTAACTGAAAATGTACAACTATCTTTTATTTTTTGTTATAATGTATTACTTCAGCCCATATTTGTCGGCGTAATTGTATAATTATACATTGTATCGTCCAACGGAATTATTGATTGTGCCATCAGATTTGGAGGTTTTATATTGATTGTTAGTTATTTTGTATGTAACAATATTCCTTTATTTTATTTTATACTTTTAAAAGTATGGTGACACCAATGCGCACATTAAGTTTTATATGGCCCTACAATTGAGTGTACCTGATAATGGTCCAACCCACAGTGTGGAAACACAGTCTTCTATTCCCTCTCTTAGTGAGGCTGAACACATTCCATTTGAAGATGACTACCAAGACATCTGTGAATGATGGAGCTAACACATCTAAAGAAAGCAGCCCATATAATGTCTCTGCACTGAAGCTTGAAATGCTGCCTCAGTAGTCGCATAAGACCGCTTTTGAACTAGGTTGTAGAAACATATAACATGAAGAAAGGGATGCCCAAGCTTGCTCATCTGTAACCCTCTGTGTGTGTGTGTGTGTGTGTGTGACCGTGCGCACACATGCACGCACACTCAAAACTATTACTATACTATTATTTATTATGGTTATGTTTGTCAGGGGTTGATGACTTGACATACAGTACATCATTTAAAGTACCGTAGGCAAACAGTCATTCATAATAAACAGGTTGCTTTTCACTAATAATTTGTCACCCATCACGTGTATTCTTGCATGCATGTATGAATGACCCTTGCATGCATGTATGAATAACCCTTAACTGTCCCATTATGGCAATTGTTTTCTGATTGAATATTGAATATGTCAATTGTCAACTGTGGTAGACAATGTGCAGGTTATATTTGATAGAGATTGTAGACTGTATTGCTGAATAGAAAATGTTTACTTTGTTGTAAGATTCAAAATATTATGGCTGCAGATACTGTACAGGGCTTACAGACATTGGCCTATACTGCAGTTATTAGTGTGTGTGTGGGTGTGTGTTTGTGTGTATGTGGATGTATACAGTGTACTGTATATACACAACGGATGGATAGACCCAAACAAATGGCTATGAGCGCCCTTTGTGGCTACGCTAAATATATAATCTCACTAAAGAAGGGTAGGCAAAAGTAAAATATTAAATTTTTTATTTTGTAGTACTGTGAAAGTTTCCCAAAAATAAAGTGCAAATCTTAATAATTACCGTGCACTATAACAACAATGCATGTACATATTTTGTTTCTCATCTACTGCATGTCCTACAGTTATACAGTATTCTACAGTTCTACAGTATACAGTATGTACAGTAATGGTAAAAACAGCAGTTTTTATTATCACTGAAATTCCAAAAAATATATTAAATATATTAAATAATAGTCGTCAGAATTAACCCTACTCAGCCTAAAAACAGGATTAAATGTAAAGAAAAAATCTCCAAGCAGTCTGATTAAACACACTGTTAGAGATATAGGTGTTTATTAAAAAGCAACGTTTAAGAACCAATTCATACTAAAATATAGTGAGAATTAACTGAAAATATAAAAGTATATATCGGAAAACCTGATAAACTGCTAATGCCACTGCATTGCTTAAGTTTAAGATCTCAATCTGTAAAGTACTGTATGTACAGTACATCAGGCTTGATTGTCATATTTCCCCCCCAAAGTCGATTCAGAATATCAATGTGTTTATGCCCACTTCCGACTAGCCTCAATATTTTATTTCTTCTTTTATTCCTTCCCCCATACAACCTTGATTCCCAAGTGCCGCACTATTTTGAGGAGTGGGTAATAAGAGATGGGAGTACAGAAAGGGGTTTCAGAGCAGAATCTATCGACAGCTCCGAGTCAGTGTTGCTAATGCGAGGTCTGAGTCAGTAACCTGTGAGCTCTGATTAAAGAATGATTTATAGGTCTGCTGGAAAGCCCTTTCAGCAATCCGTCTCCTCAATGAGATTTGTCTACCCTCCCCCCCCCCTTCTTCAACGGGTTTGGTAAATCAAGCCATCCTAGCTGGGGGTTTTAGGGTGGACAAAGTCAATGTGTTACTGAGAGCAAGTTATTAAATGCTATAAGAAACGAGCCACGGAAGGGGTGTTGACCACTGAGTGCAGGGACATATTTGTCACATTTATTCAGCCGCCTGTATAAGTCCCGTGGAGGCAGGGTTTGGGTATAGGTTCAGTCGCACTTTTGCTATGGCTTCAAGCGCTGCATGTGTTGTAATATTTGTATTTTTCTGTTATGTTATGTTATTAACATTATCAATATTTGACTTTAATATATTAAATGTAGTGCTGCTTACAAGCCTTCTCTGCATTCATGACTTTATATAGATTTTATAATAGGTTCTCGATTTTATAATCTTAAATCTATAGGTGTGAAATTCTTGGGAAAATATGATCATTATCACAATCATCGTCATCTGCTACAGTAAATGACCTAATTGTCCGACAACAGTGTGTCACACAGGACACACAACAGTGGTTGGTCCACCAGTTAGCGAGGTACTAAGTAGAGATTAACAGTGCCCCTACTGGCCAATGCAGTTCATAGCAGTTAGATTTTCAGTTCATTACCACTTTACCCTTCTCTGACGGTGTTTTTATTGTTTAATATATTAATATATTTACACCAGATGCAGTTGTATTAAAAAGACAATGGTTTGTTGTTACTGCTGAACTAGTCTCGCAGAGCCAGCCTTTCCTTATGTAAAATCTAAGACACAGCGCTGGCTAACTGCGTCAAGATCAGCCTACTTGACAAGATAGGCATTTTGATTGACATGCACAACAACCAGCTACGTAACTGAGTGACAGTCTGACATAACATTTAGACAGAGGAATTTGTTGAGAAACTTAACCACCATGACTCTGTTTTCAGATATTTTCGGTTAGATAAGTAGGCTACTGTTGGTGCTTAAAATAAATGTACTGAAACTGAAATAAGTAAATAAAGCAGGCTAACTGCACTAGCTTCGCACCGGAATTACACCTACAGACTTCATGAGTGACAACGCTAACAGCCTAAAATCTACTTCTCAATTTCTGAACTCGATTCAGGCTTACAGGGGTCTATATGCATCAGATGTTCAGCACAGAGTTGCTTATGTGACGTAGTGCTAGACTGAAGAGGCTGAGACTACTGTAGAACCATCTGGGAAGGCTTCCATTGAAACTGTTTGGAAAGTGAAGGTAGGCTACTTTAAAATAATACTGGGCAGCTGATTGGAGGAACTGACAGTGGTTGTCTATCACCATTAACGTCACAGTACGTTTGTAGTTGCCAGTACGATGCTGATTGGTCAGAACCACTATGGTTAAGCTAAAGCACAATTAATTCCAGCTGTCCAGACAGATATTGTGACAAAGTCAAACTGACGCAGGTCAGGATGTTATGACGAGGCTAATGATGCATGCTCTACTGTGGAGACATAATTAATGGAATAACCAAAAACAATAATTAGTCGGTGAATTACTTAACTCTCAGCCTGAAATGCTGGTTGTCGTTGAAAATCAATGACATATCTCTTAATGGAGAATCTCTGGTATTTGTTTTTTCTGATTTTATCAGGATATTGTTTCCCCCTATTATCAGAAACACGTTCATGTTGCTGACTGTGAGGTAGCTCATATACAAATTCTAACTTTTGAGTATCGTAATTAAAAATTACAATTAGTTATTGCTAACAGGCTTGTCTTGCTTATGGAAACCCAGTACATCATTTTGACAGATCAATGCAAGGAGACATCCATCTTTCATTAGAACATCCTCCAATGACTCATTCATATCAATCAGATGCTTTAGTTTTCCAAGTTATAATAGCTATATAATATAATATATATAGCTTCAAGTTTAGTTTGCGTTCCAACGTTCTGCCTGACGCATACAGATTTAATGTTCCCCTCAACTATACTTATACTAAACATTCATGTGAATGTTTTGTACACAGCAAATTAATTATCCATTGAGCCATGGGCCTGTTAGTATTTATGAAAACTATTTCAGAACACATGGTTTTGATTATTGTTGTTTTCACCGACAAGCTGCCATGGGGAGGTTTTGTTTATATTATGAAGACGCTACAGTTTGAATTTTATTTGTATTTTTCAGTGTGCAGTTTGTCACTGTTGATGCCTTACTATGTTTCATTGCTAATATATACTATTGCTAATAGTACTGTACAGTAGCTACTGTATAATACAATGTAATGAACTCTGTTAAACATTATAGCATAGACATAAACTGTACCTACTGGAACAGCAATAAAAACAGACACCTATCCTCGCTTGCTATTATGGCTCAAGGATGGAAGCAATACTGCTAGGTGATGAGTAATTAGCTTGTTTGGGAAGGAATCTGCTACATTTTCACCTCGCTGCTAATTACAATGAATTGTGAGTGTGAGGCACTGAATAATTTAGCTCATAATTATCATTATTTGAGCTATACAGACTTATGTGATGAGTATTTCATGAGTATGATACAAGTGAAGATTGAAACACAGTTGGACCCTGTGGCTCCATCAAATATTTGACCAAGCAGAACAATGCCAGCCGGGCATATCAGTTATGCTGTCAGAGGCCAACTCAACTTCTGATTGTCTTAAAGTTTGGTGAGCTCTGTCACCAATCTGAGCCTTAAGTACCTACATTGTGTTTATTTATTTACTTTTTATTATAAATACAGTGTAAAGCAATGTATCTCATCTATGCTACTGTACTGTTACTGCAGCAACAAATCTTGCACACCTATGACAAGGAATAATGACATTATGAGCTGAATGTGTTATAGATATTCTGGAACGAGTCCACCTCTCCTTGCAACTAAGGCTCTTCCTAGGACAAAACCCTGCCAATTATAAAATTAAAGCTGTCTCAAACAGTGACCTTTTTACATTTGCTCTATATGCTATTACACTCAATCAAGAAAGGTCATGAATGGACGTGTGTGTCATGCAAAACCATCCATTTTCTCTGTTATGTTCCCCATTTGTTCATTCTGGTCAGTGCACCCAGCATAGTGACTGTGTGTTAGTCAGGTGAGTTGTTAGACATGGCTAATATGTGCTGGATTCACATAAAACTATACTTTAAACAGTCAGCAATTGCAAATGCTCTTAATTGTAGAGCTGTGTGTGTGTGTGTGTGTGTGTGTGTGCGTGTGTGTCTTCATATCTCCATCAGATCCCATATTTCTCTCCTTAGCTTTATTTCTTCATCCCATCTCCCTTCCATTCCACAAGATGACAACTGAAAATGATGAAAAACTTTAGTAATCTTTGATGTGAGTACCTAAATTCTAATCATCTAGCTTGAATATTGATAGAATACTGTATATATTGCAACCATTGCACATTTTGAGAAAATTAAAGAAATTAAATTGAAAACTAAATATTTTGAAATTCCATTACTAAATAAACAGATGCTGTTGATAGAATTGGTAGAACATCAGTGAATCCATACAAAATAAGTGTATTGAGGAATATAAAATAAGTCTATTGAGGAATATAATTCACTAAAACCTATTTGACACTATTTGCCATGTACAGTTTTCCAGAAATAGCAGTGTTCTTTTTAAAAAAAAATGTATTAACAAGAATAAGACAAAAGGTACAGAAAATGTGAGGTAGGTACAGTTTGCAGTGTTCTAATATGCTCCTGAGATTTGGACTTGCTTTGCATATTCATATCAATATATGGCAAGGGAGCCCCTTGGTGGAGACCGATTAAATTTCTCTCTGTACATTTGAGTAGAAATTATTTTCATGCAGACATTAGCTGTCTTTATCAGTGTCCATGTCACATGCATTCAGTATCAAAGACAATTTATATTTGAATTTCTGTACACAGTTTTCATATTGTCATTGTCAGCCATTCAATGACAACGAGGTTAAGCGTTACCCCTATAATAGGCCATAAAATGAAAATAGAACTTTTAGCTGTTTGTGTCTGTAAATATAAATATATCCTGCATCTCAGAATATGAACTGATGTACTGCAGCCATCTCATGAGTTATACAGACGTATAATACATACTCGTATTTTTATAAAATACATTATTATGTCTTTCAATCTTACAATAACTAATTGATAACAGACATGAGCTAACAAGGCCACAACACAACAATCGCTGCCTGTTAAAGGGTAAATATGGTAGTAATGTTGGAGGAAAATAGCATGTTTCCTCCTGCTGGCAGATATTCAGATTTAGTACAGTAATGATATTGGTGCATGCAGTGACGTGTCAGTTAATTTTCCAAGACTGTTGATCTAGTGCCACCCATAGACGGGTCAATATATTACAGCTTCATCTTTCATCTGTCTCTGAGTGGAGTTTATAATCAGGCATTACAGGCATGACAGGACGGTGCATCATAGTCTTTATCGCCTTAGTAGTCTTACTAAGTGATATAACATGTACAATTTACCATGGCGAGATTGGGGCGGAGCTGTGTGCATCTGTAAAAAAAAAAAAATGGAGGCAGAAACTTTGTTTCTTTTGCTGCCATTGAAAGCAAAACTATTGGTCATGAATCATTAGTAATACATAAATAATATATACAATAAAGTAATGAAAGAGCATATCTAGTAAGTCCACATCCTGCATTTATGTGAAAAGGAATAGGGCAAGAAATCTTGTGAAATCTGCTGGCACACAATAGGTCCCAGCTAGTTTTATTAAAGGGCAATAAAATGTATTGTGATGATATACGTTTGTTGCATTTTTTATGCCGAGTGACAGAATGTTTTCCCAAATGTATCTAGAGTAAATACTAGCTAGTTTTGTTTCATTAACATTTGCCAAGACCCCATCAAGACAGCAGTCTCTTGAAACTTACAAATAAATAGTCTGTTTAAAAAAAACGTAATTTACAAATTGATGTGGTCTAGTGTGATCAGCTCTCAGACACGTTGTGGGTTACACTGCATGGGTTTGCTGGATGGCAGGTGTCAGGGAAACAAATAGTTTTGAATGAAAGTAGGCAAATTGAATTTCTTCTCAGTTAGTTGAATTCTCTCGTAAACTAATGCTTAATGTTATTTACCCTTTGAAGCTCCAAATCACCAAACCTGAAATTATTTGTGACCGTATGAATGAGAGCAGGCAGTATAATTTCGAACAACAAAGCTTACGGGTAAATACCTTTAACTTCATTATTTTTGAAGATGTTCCTTGTGGATTTACAGTGAAAATGTGAGAGTGCTGTGCATACTAAGTCAGACTATACCTCAACCATTCATCTTTGTCATTTCACTGACATTGTCCTCCGATCAATAACCATGGAGCGAAGTAGTCAACATGAATAATGTGCTAAATTAGGATCCTAAGCAGTTATTGATCATACATTTGCCCCTGTCCTTGAACTCATTTGCAGCTTTTACATGCTTTATATGAGGCATGTTTTCTTTTCAAACTTGATAAATACATATGAATATGAACACTGGGATGTTCTAAGAATGACCCTTTAGAACTGAGCAGCCATGTAAAATAATTATACCTGCATCATACCTTGTGGTGAATGTGCCACAAAGCTGCCAATGCAATAGGCTTCACAGCTGTGAAAATTAGCCCGGATATTTTCCAGACAACAGGCTTTGCAGCAATCATAAGTGAGGGCCAGAAACGTAGTCAGAAATGATGTAGCCGTCTCCCAGGGTAAACACGCCAGCACACATTTATTAAATAGCTCTTGACTGGACCACAAATGTGTATTGACCAGCTGGGGACAAATGGGGACCATTTCCCCCGATGAATTGAACACATTTGTTACAGTTGAAGAGTGGTCTTTTGTCACGGTAGCTATATAGTGTTTGCAGTAAATAAGATATTGCATTTTGCATTCTCAACTGAAAATGATCTAAAAAGGGAAATAATAAGCAATATGTTTGAAAGATGGGATGGCCTCATCAAACTGTGAAATAATACAGCAATAGTACAGTATAGCATATACAGTATGTGATTAGTGAGCACACTTTAAATTCCTCTTACAGTATGTTTCAAATCCCCTGTGGGAGAATGCAATTAAATGATCATGCTTAATTTAAAATGTGATTCCACCTACTACAACTGTGTTGCATTTTATGGTAACCAATAGATAACAATAATGGCACAGGTTCAGGTGTGACTTATATTTGAAGTTATGGCTATAATACACACCTACGCAACAAGGGATATATAAATCCACATGCTTATTAAGACTATAAAGGAAGACATTTTAATTTTTATTGTATTTTATTATCCCATTATCTAAATATATTTCAGAATTTCAAGTTTTCCAGTCCCCCAAAATGCCTTGATAGTGGTTTTAACACTGCTTATTAAACCAAAGGGAATAATTAGCTCTAGTTTGCAGCTATAGCCTTGACCTTCAATTACATATATATGCAAAAAACATTGTTCTGGATGATATATATATTAACGTTTTTTCCCACTTACATATACGGTATTTTAACTATTTTTGAGTTTATGGTTTTTCACTGTCATGGTTTGACAGTTTTTCATCGTAAACTCAACATTCAACATTTTTTACAGTGATATGGTATGTGACTCTAAGAGAGATTCACTCATACAATCTCTTTATCTGTGTAGGGTTCACCTTTTGGGATGGTTTAATGCATAATATATGGAACATGTTTTTAATATCACTCATCTCATTACAAAATGTGCATGCAGCTATACTGTATACAATATGTGTGTATGTGTGTATACTGTATTTCCTAGAGTATACACCCCACTCATAAAAAATAAAATGTCCTTTTGCCCCTTTGGCCATCTTAATTGGCTAACTGCAAGTAGCCTAAATCCAATCCAACTGCAGAATTGACTTAAGGCCAAGTACCTTGGTGTGTGTGGGTTGATGTGAAAATCTCATTGCCTCTAAATTTCTCACGACGCAAATCTTCTAGATGTTGGAGAGGTGTAAATATTTTTGCTGTCAAAGTCTAAAAGCCTGCAAAACACAGTTCCTCACAAAAGAGATCATCCTGATTGTAAATAGTAGTCTTTAATACTACTAACGAGGTAAGCCAATACAACAATGGCTCATTGTTATTTGTAATTTATTTTTGAATTTTGAATTTTTTATTTTTTATTAAGTAGTTCTACCAGTTTTATTGCAGTGGAAGCACATCGCCATGGCTGTGCTAAGAGACAGTGTGCTAACAGACAGTGTGCTGACAGACAGTGTGCTGACAGACCGTGTGCTAACAGTGTGCTAACAGACAGTGTGCTTACAGACAGTGTGCTGACAGTGTGCTAACAGACAGTGTGCTTACATACAGTGTGCTAACAGACAGTGTGCTTACAGACAGTGTGCTGACAGTGTGCTAACAGACAGTGTGCTTACAGACAGTGTGCTAGCAGACAGTGTGCTAGCAGACAGTGTGCTAACAGACAGTGTGATAACAGACAGTGTGCTTACAGACAGTGTGCTAACAGACAGTGTGCTGACAGACAGTGCGCTTACAGACAGTGTGCTAACAGTGTGCTAACAGTGTGCTTACAGACAGTGTGCTAACAGACAGTGTGATAACAGTGTGCTTACAGACAGTGTGCTAACAGTGTGCTAACAGACAGTGTGCTTACAGACAGTGTGCTGACAGTGTGCTGACAGTGTGCTAACAGACAGTGTGCTAACAGTGTCGTAATAGTGTGCTAACAGACAGTGTGCTTACAGACAGTGTGCTGACAGTGTGCTAACAGACAGTGTGCTAACAGACAGTGTGCTAACAGACAGTGTGCTGACAGTGTGCTAACAGACAGTGTGCTAACAGTGTGCTAACAGACAGTGTGCTAACAGACAGTGTGCTTACAGACAGTGTGCTGACAGTGTGCTAACAGTGTGCTTACAGACAGTGTGCTAACAGACAGTGTTCTTACAGACAGTGTGCTAACAGACAGTGTGCTGACAGTG
>JAODTR010035902.1:0-20749 GCA_025399935.1 Amblyopsis rosae | reverse complement strand
TCTCTCTCTCTCTCTCTCTCTCTCTCTCTCTCTCTCTCTCTCTCTCTCTCTCTCTCTCTCTCTCTCTCTCTCCCCAATACATCGCTGACCTTTCACACATACCTTCCACTTGACTCAGAGTCATATGCACCTGACTCATACTGTATGTAGCCTACACTACAACACTGTCTAATACAGACAATAGCAACACACAGACACACAACCGCTTCTATGTCTAAAGTTGGCCCATGGTTTGCTTATTTCCAGGCACTTCTTTTTCCCTGTATGGCTAATACACCTTCCACACTACAGCCCAGATATAGACTGTAACCCAATATGTAAATACCACAGAAAAGACACTGGACACCAGTCCAGTTGTCAGGGGGATAGGAGTGGGTTTAACTACAGTATACATGCAGGCCGGCGCTAGAGCCCACACTGCTAAAGTAGGCTAATGTGTCTCCAAAACACTTCCCAATAGGGAAATAGGAAATGCAATAGGAAGCAACCTCACATTGCTGAACCTTATTATTACTGTGTAATACTGGATTAACTGTAATACTGGATTCAAAGTTTCATTTCTATATTTGTATTGAGCGGTGTACCCAATCTTGTTGACCGACCGAGGACCTCTTTGTCTTGGAGGGGGGCTGTAATAGCAGTGTAAATGTGGTTGAACCAACATTTAGTGATAACAGCTGTCCACTGGTTGCCATGGCAATTCACTGGCTTGATCAAAGCGAGGTTCAAAGCGAGGTTGCCTTTCTCTTCTATCTCACTCTGTTTCTCTCTCTCACACACACACACACACGCGCACACACACACACACACACACACACACACACTGGCTGATTAGTTTCTATTAGTTTCCAAACTTTTGAAGTGTGCATTTTAAGGTAGCGGTTGTTTATGGATTAAGAATTTTATTTATGCCATTTTTTCTCCCCAATTCCCATGAGGCATAACAATTAAAGGAATCTGTGTGTGTGTGTGTGTGTGTGTGTGCATGTGCGTGCATTTTTAGACAGCTTTTACATACTTTTACGCCCACTTAAATCCCTCACATTTGCATGTATTACTAACATTCATCCTCCTACCTTCCTTTAGCCCATATTAGTGTCTCTTACATATCACCCTGTTTCAGCAGCAAACAGCTGGTTAGTCAGCAGGCCTACTGACAGACTGACAGGCGGACAGGCGGACAGAGGGATGAGTCACCCAAACACAACGCACACGCAAACACACCACTTAGGAAGCTGCGCTTGTTTCGCACACAGCATTGTTTTGTGGCTGGGTCCCTGATAACCATGGCAACGGCCCAGCTCTGGATGACAAGGGGAAAATAGACAAGCAAATGGAGGGAGACTCACTGATTCATCCAGTCGCTCACTCGCTCACTGGAGCACAGATGGCTGCTCTGGCTGTTGGATGGGCAGGCTGCTGGGAGCTGTAGGAAGCACGTAGAGGGCTGCCTGTGCATCACACACACACACAAGGGCTCTCCACCTCCTCATTATAGGACTTTGAAAGGGGAGCGAGAGAGACTGTGTTCCTGCTCTTTCTCCAGCACAGAAGATGCTGGTGTCTCATCTATTACACCCCCCCCCCCCCTTTATATATTTCTTTCTCTCTGCCCTACTCTGTATTTAAGTCCTGCATTCAATTCACACTGTTGGAGAGCCACAGCACAGGCAATAGTACAGGCTCACAGTGTCTCGCTGCGCGCCGCTCTCGCCGTGTGGTGGTGGTGGTGGGGGGGGGCTCTACCTCAACCATTTCGGTCTTCACACACACACACATTCTCCATGTCTCTCCTCTTTCTCTCGCCCAAGGGTTTCTTCCCCTGGTGTGTCTTGTGTAACGGGGGCAGGACCCAGCACTGGCTGGGTCTGCTGCATGACTGCAACACTCCATAGCCGTCCTCCTCCTACTGTTTCCTAGCTGTATGCGCACCGGATCGACTTACGCACACACACGCAGTCATACAATACAGTAGACTACATACATAGACTCACACACTAGGTATACATACCACCAGCCCAAGGTGTATACAGTCTCTGTGTATTTATTTAAGTATATATACCAGTGTACACACACACACACACACACAGCACAGTATATAAATACACATAAAGACACTATGCCTGATTGGCTCATTTGCATGTATTATGCATATGTGTGATGGCAACACATTTTCACACAAGGCCGTTGACAGGACTGTTTTGTGTTGCTGTTTACAGGAAGATAACAGCTGGAGGATGAAAGCACATAAATGGATAGAATCATGCCTGTATCTCCTCAACTGGAAGTACCAGCACATGCTGTGCGTTTTGTGTGAACAACTAAGAGAATGTGCTGTTAGGACGTTCCTTCACCCTGACCTCCACGGCAACTGCTCACATTTGCCTCCCATTCAAACCTTGGGCCTGGATAGATGGTGACGAGCCTTCCTGCACAGTTACAATCCACTGTAATTATCAGACATAGTTCACAACCAGATGCTGTGCAATTACCATAATGATAATTGAGCGGTGTGATTACGCAGAGTGCAACCGCCATTCTTTCACCGGTAGCAGCTATAACTATGCATGTGTGTGTGTGTGTGGATACAGCAGCCCAGATGTGGACCGCTAGAAGGTAATATCCGGGCCCTGGCAGGACACACGCTGTCCTGACATCTGCCAGCTGATGACGCTAATCATGAATCAAACTTAGCCCGCTGCCTCCCATTGAAACCTGCTTACTGTAATTGGCACTTCATGTACATGTAAGTGTTGCATCAGTGTTGCACCAGTGCAGGATCCGGTATCATCACACAACCTGGATGGATGGATATTTGTTGATCTATTAGCTTTATAATAAATTAACTATACATATATACCATGCAATTACAGGTAAATTGCGCAACTGAAATAGGTTTACAGTGAGTGCAATTGTAATTGTACAAGATCTATAAATGGCTCTCTTTGGGTAGGATTCTTTGGGAAGGGTACTTTCTTTCCTGCAAATGCAATAAAATCCCTTGTTGGAAAGTCAGCACCACTGTGTTTGTATTGGACGGTGCACACACACTGACAGGCCTATGTCTATGTCTTAACATGGAGAGGGACAGGCTTTGCACTGTGCAAGTTCAAAGTTTTATCCCTCCTGGTGTGCTGTGGGATGAGGCATCTCTCACTGTGATGTTATTCCCTGTAACCTTTGTCTTGAGCGCCCTTGAACTTCTCCAGTGCTTTAAGTGAAAATAATGAGCAAGAAATTCATTTCCAGTGGCCTACAGCCTGACGTTTCTGAGAGAAGATAGAAATGGGGTCGTCAGAAGAGCAACGACGACCATTTAGCTCTTATGTTTTACCCTCCATCTGACTAGAATGCAGTCTTCCATTACAGGAGCTGTCTGTGTGCCAAGACTCCATAGGGCACATGTGAGACGTTTTAGCGGATGCCTAATGAGTCAGCAGGTAGGAGTCAGGAAGCCCTTCTGTTAAGGAGAATGCTTTCGCTGCTGCATCCTGTCGCTTGGCAGACGTCCTGTCCAATCACATTGCGTCTGTACCGACCCCAACCTAATGTCAAGGTGAAGCCACACTTGGGGTGACAAATGGAAAGCAAGGGAGTATGAAGGCAGTATGAAGAGAGCAATGGCAACATGTTGAGAGATGCAGCGGGTCACATGTTCAGCAAGGCTGAAGAAGAGATACTCTTTCATTCCATGGGGGGGGAAGTCCATCGGTAAAGATACCGCCCCACACACACACACACTTGCCTTCTTAAGGCATCCGTGGGCCTCCTAATTAGGTCTCATTACCATGTGACTAGGCTCACAGCATGGCCGTATGCTAATTGACCTGACAATTATCAGCGGCAATATTTTACCCCCTTAACCGACCCCTTCCTCCCCTATATGTCTCTATGCTGGTATATGAAGAAAAGTTAATCTTCCTTTCACCCCATGGAAACCAGGCCATGGAGCCATGGACTCTGTTCCTCTCCCATGTGATATCAAGGCGGACCATCCATTATATAGATGCTTGTGTGCAGGGTTTGGTAGGTTACTTTTTAAATGTAATTAGTTACAGGTACTAGTTACGAGACTCAAATTATTATCAGTAACAGAATTTTTGGTAAATTATTTGATTATTTTCCATTACTTATTGATTACTTCACACCTAAACATTGTTCTTTGAAATACCCTCCAAAGCAATTTACTGCGTTGGCGTGGCAAATCGTTCTACTTTTCTAACCGTTTGTTGCTCAGGGGATTAGATTAAAGTATCTATTGGTTGACTTTAATTACATGTTAATAAGAAAACAGCGATTGTTTTATGCATTTTTCTTCTGCAAATGTCACTTTAAAAATTTATAGTCCTGAACGTAATCATCTAATACAAAATAAAAATAAAAATGTAATCTGATTACTATTTTAGCTGGTTACTGTAATGGATAACAGATACTGTTTTTTGCAATCAGTTACCTGATTACATGTAATCAGTTACATGTAACTGATTGTATGATGTAATCAGTTACTTTCCAACCCTTCCCAACCCTGCTTGTGTGTGAGGGGGAAGTTGAAGAGCAATGTGTGGTATGTGATCCACGTAGCCGCTGTGTTTGAAAGCTGTACAACCTAAACACAACCAGCCCTTTTTGTGTTTAGAGGGACATTTGAACATATTGTATATGTCTGTTGTATTTATGTGAACAGAAGTCTGTGTTTGTGTGTGTGTGTGCTCGTGCATGCGTGCCTGCTTTTGCTGTAAATGCATGCACACGCATGCATTTAAAAACACGCAAGGATTACAATATGTTACTAAAACAAAAACAATCAATTTCAAATGCACATTTTCCCCGACAGTGTCCACAGTCAGACTTATTTATGATATTTGATCAATAGAGCTCACACACACATACACAAGCAAACAAAGCACATATGAGGAAGCACCGAGGAGATAGCAGCCATATCCATAAAAGAAGGCTAGAAGTCACTCCAACATGACAACACAGCCTCAGTCCCACAGCCCCACTCTACTGAATATTGACTGAACGCTCTGCGCTCTTAAACAGGCCCCGGAGGATTCTCACCATAAGTGGCGCACAAACTGCATGCACCAAGCGACTTACACTGTCAAGTTCAAAACAAGGCCAACCAATACCCATACATTATGTGAGTCCTCTTTCCGAATACATATCTAAATATAAACTATATAACATATAACTATACAAATATTAATTTTACTTTAGCCTATTATCATTGTACCATTGACCATTGACCATTGATTCGGTGGAGAGTTGCTTTGCCCATAAGGTGGCATCCATTCTAATTGGCTGCTTTGGTAATAATCACTATTTTCTCCTAACCATGCATATGGGGAGAATGGGTGGAGGGGGGTCAAATAAGAGGGTTCCAGAATAGAGTTCGGACCAATAGAAAGGCTATGGTATAGGCTATACAATAAAATATGGTGGAGGAGGGGGGTGGATCCTCTCGCTGTCTGACAATACCAAAGTATCACGGTTTCAACAGATCCTTGGCGTGCCAAGATGGTGTTGTGCCCGCTGAACCATAATTGTGCGTGCCCATCCCCTTGAAACGGCTATATAGGATGTGCACTATGCACTACACAATCACAAATAGTAATGGACGAGCGAGTTTACAGTATTTCCTTATTGGGAAGTTAATACATCGTCAATGTCTATTAGCTTATAATGAAGATTAGAGTAAAAGCTTTGTGAACGTCTCCAACATCATAAGATATAGGCTATTGGACGTGCGCTTTCTGCGTCAGCAAATGTCGGCGGAGAAGTTACATTCAGATATGCTTCTGCATCGTCTTTTTGACACGTCAATACAACTTACACCCGCTCCATCCAAATGAAGTCGAATTCCACAGCGCCAGAAGGTACATGCCAAAAATAACACTGCCCAGTGCCCATGAAATATATCAGCCACACAAATACAATCTGAGCATGCCATTAGGCTACAACCCCTGCAGCATATTCTCAATCGACAATAAGGCTGTTTCACAGTGAGACGTACCTTACCCGATGCAAGTAAACAAATCCAAGAGAGATTCGGAAATATGCGTGTCACGTAACCAATTAAGGGATGATGGTATTAAAAATGACACATTTCGGGATGAACTCCACTTGCTTGTTGGTTGTGTTTTTTTCACTCCCAGCGATGGACCGCTATATGCGACCAGGCGGCCCCTCTCGCTCCAGGTCTCACAGTAGAGGAAACCCAGTTATTCACGCCTCCCGTCCTCTTCAACAGAACGGGTCAGTACGAGTGTGACAATTTCCAGTCTAATAGAAGACGCCTTGGATTCCGGTGATGTTTCCGTTTACCGTTATTTTACATCCTTTGTTAGAAAGCACTGTTCTCTCATTAAGTAGAATGGAATACGACAGATCATTTACAGCAACAACACATACAAAAAACCCTTTCCTCGAAATCCCCAGTCGTCTCAAAAATTGTGCGCCGACACCAGCAGGTTTCTAGTGGCCTATTGCGCTATTTTGGCGCTGCGCGTGTCCTGGTTGACGCTCACAGCTCCACGCTGCACTTTTCCTGTGTGACTGCATCAGGCGGGTATGACAACTGGGTGCTCAGCATTAACGTGCGTAATGCTGATCCCTCTCCGTGCGGAGCTACACCAAGACACTTGACAGCTCACCAGAACCACCACAGTCCACTATAGAGTTGCCAATGGTCCACACATATTCAGAAGAACTGCCTTCCTTGGTGAGTGAGGGTTACATTCTAGTGTCCTTTCCTTTCTAAAAACACCGCGGGTAATCCCCCACATCTATTGTCTTGAGGGATGGAGCTGCGCTTTGTTCCCCAGTCCCCCTTAATGGGCCTGCATGCGCAATATAGGCTATTCGGAAACGCAAATATTCCTCTGATAATTTACAGCTCGTGGCTGTTTCACCGCTCGGTTCTGTGAGTCAGAGAAACAACAGTTGTGGTGCTAGCTTCTCATTCTGCTTGGTCACATGCTCAGCTGTTCCGTTCGATCTATAGGCCTATGAGGAGGCGTATCCTACATAGCAGCAAGGGTCCCGCCCCCCCACCAACGACCCTCATTGGAACTCACTGTTGGTCTCGCTCAAGCAGGCGGATGAGTTGGCTGCTTTTACATTTGCCTTTGCGTCCCTTATTCATCATGTCATCACAAAGCAGGGATTTGAGGGGCTTTCATCTAGAATGCTATTCGTGTAGCCCCACAGCCTGGAAAAAACGGAACGGATTTGAAAATGAACAGATATACTCACATGAAAGCCACGTGCACAGCGTGCAAACTGCATACAAACGTGCGCCCCTCCCCCACTCCACACACACAGGTTGAAATAAGAGGCCTATATAAGGGTCATAAGGAGACAGCTGTATGACAGCTGTATCGCTGTGTCTAATCTGACAGGTGCAGCCTGGGAGATTGACAGCTATATTACATGTGGTTCTCTTATTAACATCACATTAGCATAATATCAGCATTTCATTGCTCTCCATTTTGATCAATGAATGTCATTTTTTTAAACGGTACCGTAGACATACTATTATCTTATTTGTTATCATGACAGCGGACAGTGAGTTGAAAGCTGCTACACATTTGAATTATAGGCAAGGGTAGTAGGATGTAGGTACTAAACAATGTGAGCGTGGTGCATGGTAATCTGAAAGGTTTATTATCATTTATTTGTAGTATTTGTGTTATATCATATACTTGTCGAACAATTACCCTCCCTTGGTCAAAGTATCATTCCTAATAAACACACGCACACACAAGCAGACATATTACAGTGTTATATATGTATTCTCGCAAATGAATATACACTCGCCGATCACCTCTTGTCACTCAGTGTTTGTGTGCATGTAAGTGTGTTTTGATCTCTAATAATAGCATTATGGGTTAAGGGTCAGAACAGATGCTGGGGCCTCATGCGTCCATATTTCTAAAGGGTCACATGCAGGGTAACTTTGGGACATTATGATCATGTGTGGGGTTCGCTCGCCCACTAATATAGTATTACATATGGATGTGACTAACTTCGGTGCTGAATGGTATAGTTTAAAATAATAGAATACTCATGCGGATGCAGTTCATTAAAGAAATACTTCAGCCAAATATGGCAATTAGTGTATATATTTCCCTTGGAGAGCTAAGAAAGAATATTACCATCCTTTCAGTGAAAATTAAGATAAGAATGTAAATCATGATGAAATGGAGTTGATGAAGAAATGATCCCTTATCAAATCTACTGTGTTAGAACAACAGAACAGTTGTCTGATGTCAACTGACCTTTACTAACAGAGCAAAGTTTATGTATTCTGAAAAGCAGATAACCACACTGTAAAAACTGGGCACATCTCAGACATTTAAAATCAGTTATGGTTACTTACAGCTTATGTAGTTTGTTATAAAGTATAAAACATGTTTGATTTGTTATAATTGCTTAAAGGTGCAGATTAAACTGGTTATACACATATGTTTTTGAAGACAGACCAACGAATAGATTATGTGTGTTAATATCACCAGTTTGTTGCTGGTTACTCAACAGGAAGTATTCACTATGAGAGGATGCAGGTGTTAACCGACCAGGAAGAGGGTTTACGTTTGTTGCCGGACACACATCCTCTCCCTGATATAATACTGTTTGCATGTTGAGTTATAATACTATGGTTTGATGCAATCATTTCAGTAATCGCTTCAGTAATTACAATAGGCTACAATGCATAAGGAGTTTCCCATTTTAGTTCCATGTCTGTTTATTGCAATTACCTATGTTGTTGTTTGGCCACAATTAAAATGCACTATATCTGTGGAAGACAGGGCTTGGTTTTCTGCCTATGAGATACCCTTAGATAATTCTCATAATAAAAGTAACTTTTCGAGTGCAGTGTGAATACTTCATATATGTGTTTTATTTGTACTTCAGGCCTACTTGAATTCAGTAAGGACATTCAGTGGTTGAATTTGAAGTCTGTATGTATCGCAGCTGATACACTACTGCACAAAACATACAGTCACCTAGCTCCTTCATATTAGTGGGCCCTTGGTGGAAAATACCGTCAACAAGGTCATTACCTAAGTCTTTCGTATGGAGGAGATGGATAATCCTGCCCCCATCCATCCTTATTGCTATGGTGACTTAAGCCCTCCAGCTGTCATTGGCTGCTTTGTATGCTGAAACCCATTGAGGTCACAACCTCTGTAGGAGTAGAATATACCCCTTCGTTGATCTTAAAGGTCAACAGAATGTGCATGGCCTTTTCTGGCCAAGCCATACTGAGATATGCTTTGTGTATGAGAACAGAAACACATTAGGCTAAGACACACAAAGGATACTTCCTGTTTCTGTACTATAGCATGACAGTAATATGTGCTAGATACACATTTAGCAAAAGTAAACATCCTAAACACACATGGCACTAACCTATACAGTGATGTACATAATGCAGAACATACACATACAGACAACGTGGACCATTACAAAGACGGCCATACGGACCAAAATATTGTCTTCGTTTGGTAAGCTCACCTAAGACAAAACACCTAAGACCATCTCCACAGATTTCTCAATGGCTCTGGACAAGACTAAATCCTTGGAGGGTCAGGGTTAAGTCAGTCAAATAAAGGCTACACCAGGACTTACCCTTCACCCACGGTGTGAATAGGTGTCTTTTTTGAGACGCCATTTTAGGAAGTAATACTGAGAAGAAATCTCAATAGTCAAGGTTCTATCTATACACCTGTTCCTTTTTATTTACTCACCATTAATATAAATTTTAAAAACGTAAATACTATTAAATGTGAACTGTAATCAAAGCTGGAGAAAGATTATTGATATTTGAACATCAAAACAAATACATCTGTCCCTTCGGTGCTCCGAAGCGCCAATATTGGTCACACATGGCCAAGGCTGGAACAGCGTTGTGTGGTGTGGTCTGCACCACTTTATTTGTAGAAACACCAGAATATTTTCTGCTAGGTTGTAACTGTAATTGTGATAGCATATGTAGGACGTGTTCACTTGAATGCTTTGGGGTCAGATGATGGCTGCAGTAGCGTTACATAAAAGACTAGGTTGTTTGTCTAAGTCTATTCTAGCCCAGTCCTAACCCCCTGGAGAACCCATGTTCCCTTCGCCCCGCTGCATAATGACTCAGCCAAGTGGAAGGTGACTCTGTCTGGCGTGGGGGCTTCGCTTATTTTGGGGAATGGCTTGGTGGGGGGGTCTGATATTTTGGCAAGCCATCTCACTAGTTAGAGAGTGAGAGAGCGCGATGGGTGGCAGGAGAGGGGGTTGGGTGGAGAATCTGGGATTGGGGGAGACTTTATTTGGGGGATTACTAGGGAAGATCACAGACGAGCCGTCACAAATGGGAAGCACCCATTATGCACGCACTCACACATACACATGCACACACACAGTGATGACATAATGTTGATATTTGGCTCAGTCAGTCTGCCTTACACTTTCATATACACAGTGAAGTCCACTCTGCACAAGACCAGACAGCAGACAGATAACCCTCCCCAACACTGTCATTTGATGTTACCCCTAGACCCCCAAGATAGCGTGTGTGTGTGTGTGTGTGCACACTGTTTTTTATTTATTTTTTACTTTGGAATGAAATGCTCTCTGGTTCCTCAATAATATCCCTATCTACCCAAGCCTCTGCCTAGGCTTGTCATTCACATTCTATCCATCTCCATCAATCTCCCAGCTCAATGCATTCGTATATATTTCTGACAGTATATAAAATCCCATTTCCTTGCCTGAGACTCTTCATAGATATTTCTCTGCTTTTCAGTCACAATATCCCTCATTCCATCCTCTGCTTTTCATTTACAACATAATATAGAGTCAGTTTGCATTGTTGTGCCACACAACACTGGATTGAATGCAGTAGCCTGCTACAGATAAAATAAGGCTTTAGCTGCATTTGTGTGTGTGGCGGCATTTAAATAAGATGCCCTGGCTGTACCCAGGAAGGAAGGAGCTCCACTAAAATAAATCTTCACTGGAAAGCCCAGTAAATGAGCAGGACCATTTTTGGGTGCAAGGAGCCATCTCCTAGGTGAGTACCATGGTAACAGCCAGCGAGGGACCCAGTTTTCAGGGCTTTCCTTTTCAAGCGTCGGATGAAAAGTGGCAGGCCAGGTTTTTGTTGTTTGGGGACTCTAACCCTCTTTCACTCTCTCTTTCTGATGAGGGAGCAGCCCTAATCTAGCCATGCTCTGCCAGGACACTGTGAGAGAGGTGTAGTGTATGTGTGTGAAAATGTTGCCTGGGAATGTCACTGAGGGAATTCTAAAGTATCACTAAAAAGGGTATGGAGGCATTGTTCCACTTATGTTACATTTCAATGGCTTCATCTCGCATTTCTTGTGCTTTACCTAAATGTATATTTCATTAAAATAAAAATTTCATGGTTATGTGCTTTACATGATAGAACATAATATACTGTATATGAGGCCTATAAAACATATGCTGGAAAACTCCCAAGACAACACTATTGTTGTTGGATGGGAATTTGTACATTTAGACATTTTTAACCGTGACTCAGACATGTCAGCATGTACTGTAATTGACACCAATACTGTCCATCAGGTATTATGGAGTTATGGTTTATTATATTCTCTGAATGATGATTAAGAGCAATGTTACACCACAGCATACTGGAGGACCAAAGTGAAGGTTTGCAACACAAAATAAAAATATTTTATGCCACTAGAACGCAGATGTGAAAGTACAGTATATGAGATGACACAGTGCCACTTAGTGGAACAATGATTAATCATTAAATATAAAGACCAAGACATTTTAGAACAGATGCAGGAGTAACAATGCTATGATTGTTAATACACATTGTGGGCAACAAGACGATACTTTATATTCACAGTACATTCCACACAATCACCCCCAGTGTTGCAATTCATCCCAGTGTCTCTGATAATATTCCCTTATAGCCTTACATTAGCTCCAACTAACCCCCCCCCCCTTCCTCCCCCTCATTTCCCACTCTATCTCCTCTCCTCCTCTCCATCTCAACGTGAGCCCATGAGTGGCTGCAGCCAGTCCTGGAAGCGGGACACTTTCTGGTAGACGTAGCCCCTGTTGCAGTCGCCCCCTGGTGGCTGGCTGACCACTCCGGTGAGGTAGAACACCTCCCGGTAGAAGGTGAGCAGGGGACTGCCGGAGCCCACGGAGCAGTCGGCGTTGGCTCGGGGGGCGGTGCAGCCCATCTTGTTGGTCACCACGCTGGGGTGTCTCTCCAGGCACTCGGTCAGGCGGCTGTAGGCCAGGTGGTTGAGCATGAGCGGCCCCTGGACCTCCACAGCGTCCTGTGGCTTCCTCCAGCCTGTGACGACGGCGGGATGTTCTCCGGTTGCCAGGACGCTGTCGGCAAAGTCGCGCTCGGGCAGGCAGGCGGCGAGGACACTTTTCTTGAAGGCGATGCGATCACGGAGCTCCACTACGGCCAGGTCGTTGTCGGGCTGACCGGCCACGTATTGCGGGTGGGTGTGAACCACCTTCACGTACAACGTCTGCTCTCCGTCCTCGTAGGCGGTGACACGTTTACCTGCAGGGATTTGTTGTCGTTTCTTTTTTACACCGCACACCAATATGCTTCTCAAACACGTCAACAGATGTTGTTGTTGTACACATAAGAATTGTGGTCTATATACCTGTAAAGGCCGACGCCCACTGATGAGTTTTAGAACAAGTTATTTTTAACGGGGCAACGCACACTGGCAGCATCTGACGCGCGTCGATGCTGAGGCTTAGAGCGCGGTTCTATTTCTCGTCAAGCTATAGACATGCGTTAAATATCTGCAGGTTTCTGAGCTCCTCCGACTTTACCTTTCGAACGTTGCATTCCTTGATGCACCGCAGAACGACGCGGCCAGCGGGCGGCGGCCTTAAAGGTTGCATTTTTTTGTTTTTTTGTTTTACACTTACATTATAGCACTTTTTAATGGTAGAGATGACATAAATTCACATGATTTCCTGAAGTTTCTCTCTATAACAAAAACAAGCTACTATTCTACTCACCGACGGCCACCTGGAAGGATGTGTATCTGCTGGCGCACTGAGCAGAAGTCAGCACCAGGTTCTCCTTCAGAATGACTCCGCTGCAGTAACCTGCTGAGTCGGCGCTCTTCAGGACGGCCTGTAACCAACGAGAACACCGTGGTCAGGCCCCGCGTGGTGGGATGAGGTGGCACTGGTACAGAATATACACTGCACATCTAGCTAACAGGGCAACATGATACGAGGTCAGTAAGTTAACAGTACAATATGCTATGGTGTCGGTGTATTCCTGCCTGCCAGGGACACTCCATGGAGCCACAGCTCAGTCCCTCATAGTTGCTGCGCACATTGGTGGCCTGTCTGTTCTCCCATTGGCTCAGACTGCTCACCTTACCACAGGGATATGGCACTGTGATAGGGACGACAGGAGGAGAGGAGAGGAGAGGAGGAGAGGAGAGGAGAGGAGAGGAGGCAGGGAGAGGAGAGGGGAGGAGAGTAACAGTAAGTGTGCCGACTTTTCCACCTAAGTAATTAGATAACCTGTCTGTATCTCACAAAGTTAGAGATGGATTCCTATGATGTATTGTTTATCTCTTATCACTAGAGCAAAAATCTAGATTTAATAATGCCTTAGCCGAAGTAGACGTTTAGAGTGCCCATTAGTGTTTACATGTTTTAGGTTTAAACAGGTGTCAGATATCAACAGTATGATTCCTGTGGTATATGTGAACAGGTAAAACCCTTAAGTCACTGAACCTTTAAAAGGACATAGAACCTTATGTTTGAACCTAGTACTGTACATCTGAATGTTACAAAAGGCTACAGAAAATACTTAAATTGAGTAGGCCTCTCACTAACTATTTTTGTTTGGCGATATATTGTCTAACTTTCTTATGTCAGCAACACATATAAATACAACAGGCAATATCATTTATGTCTGAAAAATAATTGAGGTTATGTCCATATTTTTCACAATAAATTAATATAGTAATTATGAAGCCTTAATTGAGAGTTCCCAGATTGATGTCCAAAGCGAGGCAAATTGTAGAGGCGGGATGTGCAAATCCTGGATGGTTTTCCCAGTCTAAACACAAGCTCCTTCACAAATAACATACCTGCAGGCACACATTTATTCCTGTCCTTGTCGTCCAGTTTCCAGCCGCGGGCACAGGAGCATTCATAGGACACGTAGCCTGGCTTACAGAACTGAGTGCAGCCCTTGGTCTTGTCCAGGACACACACAGTCTGGTCTGCACCATGGGAAGGCACAGGAGAGATGCAAGCACTTAGTAAAAATATTATATAATATATAATATAATAATAAAATCAAATGTGAAGCATATTCCACTCTCACCTGTCTCACAGTGGACCCCCGAGAAACCTGACTTGCAGACACAGTCGTAGCCTCCGACGCTGTCTGAGCACATGGCTCCGTTCTTGCAAGGTCTCTCTGCACACTGGTCCCCATCTGGGAACAGAGATGGACTCACGTGATGGTCTAGGCTCAAAGAGGTTTTAATCATGATGAGCATAAGCCTCATAACACACTAATACTCACCGATATACACAGACCAGAAGATATCCTGTGAGACAAAGTTGACATTTAGACATTAGTCATGTAACAGAAGCTTTAATCCAAAGTAATTTATATTTGACAGTAGCAGCCCATGACACATGTAAACAAGAGCTAGATAGGTTAGTAAATACCTCCATTTGTTAGCTATGTCATGTTGTGTTAAAGGAATTACTCCTCAATTTGTGTCTGGCTATCCCCTTATGGTTGAAACCAGCATTGGAAATAATATATGTGTATATTAATAATAATGACTACTGTGTGCACACCCTTTTATGCCTCCCTATAAAAGCTTGTGTTGTTTCAAAGCATAAACAGTAAGCTGGAGTAGATACTTGCTAGACAGTATTAGGGAGTGTGCCTCTACATTTGCACATTTATTTTTATCATATCACTTTTAACATCCTGAACATTAAACAATGGATGGAAAAAAATGTAAAGCAGAATGAATAATTAAGTAGGCACCATGAAACAAAAAAGAATGATAGAGATTAGGCTTTAGTAAAGTCTTGGAGCTCACTGTACGGTAGGAGTCCTGGAAAACCTCCCTGGCCTCCTCGTAACTGCAGACCTCCTCCAGACACTCCCTCTCTAAATTGGCAGGCATGAGGTTCTCCTCATTTCCTTCATTTGCCCTCTTCTGACGAGTAATTACTGAACTGGCCTTCTGTTTGTCTAGGAACACTGTAGGAAAAGCTAGAGGTCAACGAGAAGCAGCCGGCCCCTTTACGTACAACTGTAGTTCTAACTATTCATGCTCTTCTTTCTAGCACAACACTGGCTGGGCATAGTGAAAGACCTTTAAAGACATGTACCTGTCTTAGGGGGCTGACTAGTGGCCACAACCTCCAACAGTAGACAGAGCAGCGTTGCAGCTACAGCTGAAGAGCTCATGGTGGCACTGTGCATGACTGTCTGTCAGGATACAGTAGGTGGGGTTAGAGTAATAGCAGTGAGTCACGTTTCCTCAGTCCACCAGGGTTTAAAAGTGCACTCTTACAAGTAAATAAAGTATTTTGTATCAAAGTAGTATCAAACGCAGTATCAAACACAGATTCATTTACATTTAAATACCACTCCAGCTCATGTATTCATTTGGTATTTAGTTAAAATACTGCCACCCTGTGGCAGAATTGACACCGTATTTAATTACGTCGCCTGATATTTCTACGTAAATAAAAACAATCCATAGCGAAATCGGCCTATGCACTCAGGAGATGGAATTGTTTTTGAAGTAGATTAATCACTGAAAAAACACAAATGATCAACTAAATACAAATTAGGCCCTTGGTATTATTATAGGGTGTAGCATATCTAGCTCAGTAGTAAGTACCCTATACGGTATAGCTATCTAAAGACACCCCAAATGTTATTGTCCAAGCTACTGTAACGGTAAACATAAAATAAATCAAATATAATAATAACAATAATAGGCCTATTATATTCCCTAAATCATTCCATAGTCGTAGGCTATCGCGCACAGTAAACTAACGTCAATAGAGCATCAGGCCTTGTGTGGATATGGAGACACATCGCAGCGCATAATAAAACAAAACACACTGATAGTTAGGCTAATACGTACGACTGGAACGGCAGTTGTTCTTGGGACAAAAACAAACGGAGCTTCTGATCCCAGTCTGTCGTATGTTACAGCTCACATCAGTGTCGATATCGTCATAGATCAAGCTGTGGTATAACGGAACAGCATCCCTGACCAACTATTTCTAAGTATTGTGATGATAACACATATCAACCGTGCGGTGGTGCTCCAGTACCGTACAGTTCTCCAACATGCTATGCAACCCGAGGACAGCTGTTCTACATGCTTTATTCGACTGAAATGAGAGACATCGCATATAATGCGAGTCTTTTACATTTTTTATTATTCTGTCATCTATTTTAGGTTACACATTCACCAAAAAACATTAGTAGAGAGAAGCACTAGGCCCATCGTGTTAATCCGAATCTGCTTTGACTTGAACACGTGACATAAGCCACCATAATGAGAAGCCATGGGCATCACAGCCATCAACAAACCACAAGGATCGCTACAGAATGTGATCACCTGATAGCATTTAACACAAGATAAAAAAACACTGATCCAATAATATCCAGGTTCAGATGCTTACGAACTAATAGGCCAAATATGAGAAGCTGCTCAGCTGCGTGCTAGCCAGTGCATTTACAATAAAATAAAGTAACTGAATGCTAATGTGTGCTGCACACAATAGACACATGCACACAAAGAGGTATAATGTTTTGTAAAGGACTATCTGTCGCACATGTATTGTACATACACAACACACAAACACAGAAATGTGTCTTCCACCTTGACTATTCTATTGGCCACAGCAGGGCACACGTCATGGGGAACACATCTTTGGTTAAGGAGGCTGGGGTCAGTCGGAACCAGCTAGAACCAGCGCATGGGCAGTCAGCTATCATGCTTCTGCACCCCTGGAGCAGGGGCGGGTTTGAGGCTGTCTCAGCAGGGCACAGGGGAACAGGCAGGGACATGGAAACGTTCTCTGGTGCTGGGGGCACCCCTGGGGGACATCCCTGGGGGACATCCCCGTTCCAATCGACAATCTCCATTTCCCAGTGCAGGGGTCCCTTCACACTGTGCCTGGAAAAAAATTTGTGTGTGTATGTGTGTGTACAGTTTGTGTGTGTGTGTGTGTGCGTGTGTGTGCGTGTGTGTGTGTGTGTATGTGTGTGTGTGTGTGTGTAATAACAAGAATAATAGTTTTAACACAGTGATAAATAACATGGCTGGAGTGAAAACATCTGTGTGTAGTACTAGCTTGAAATGAATTAATGAGAAGTGGTTGTAGTCCTCCTGACACGATATACTGTTAAGATGTTATGCAAAAGTGAGGATAGTGAGGAAGTGAGGAAAAGTGAGGCTTTTTTGGCTTCAAACGAGGGCGCGAGCATCCCCTCTCTCACCTCAAAACTCAGCGTGCCCTGATATTTCCCCAACCCCACCCTCAAATTTATAACATTTTCAAGCAAAGCAAGTCAGTTTTCAGTAGCAAATCGGGTCTACTTTTGTGTTAACTTAATCTGAGAATTATAAACCTCTCCAAAATGAGGCCATCAGACCCATTTCTCTTCTTTTCTCCATGACCTCATTTAACTGTTGTGATTGTTGGAGAGGTGTAATTTGCCGGCAGGGCCACTGGGCCTTTGTCTCAGCTGCAGCACTGTTAAGTGTCTCCATTTCCCAGGTCCAATAACAGCGGTATTACAATGGTCTCCTCCAACAGCTGGTCCTTGCTGCTGGACAGGGACCAGAGCTTGTACAGCCCAGCCCCGAGAGACTCACCGTGGGCCGGCTGGGTAGAGGGTGTGTGTGTGTGTGGGCCGGGGGGAAGGTAGAGCTTGCCCCGGCCTGCTGAGAAAAATGGACTACAGAGGTGCCGCTAGATGTGTAAATTATTTGGGCAGTGGTAATTTCCGCAAAAAGTGAGTGTGTGTGGGTATACGTGTGAATTATGAGTGTGGGTGCTTTATATTCGAGTTGCGTGCACAATGCACATTCATGTGTGTGAAATGGCACGTCGAAAACAGCAGTGCTGATAGAAATGGCCGTCATCCATCCTTCCCCTGGATGGATTTTATTATTTAACATTCCTGGCTTGTCGAGTCTCTCCACAGCATGCGTCTCCCTCTGCACTTCTCTCCTTCCCCCGCTCAGAACAGAGATGGAGGTGAGTGCCACACCCGCGACCTCGCTCACCCGTGCGTCTTCTGACCCAGCGTTCAATTTAACAGGCACGCTAAACCAACAGCTCGGGCCAGTGCATCCATTATTAATGGCATCTGACGCTCGCTGCCAGCTTTCTGATGGATCATGGAACGGGCTGGGGATCCAATCCCTGGAACTACCTCCGCATCATACCGGAGCCTGGACGCTCTATTCTCCCTGTGGCTGTCCTATAAGCAGCCGCCCTGTATGGTCTGTGCTGTGGTAGAGCCATTGACACTGAGCAATGGTTCACACATGTATTGACATGTGTGTACATGCACTTAATGAAGGGATGGCTTGTTAATGACGGATGAATCAAATGTCCCATAAATCAACACTCTGGCCAGGAAGAGCTGTGTACTAACCACACACACATATACATGCACACACACACACATACACTCAGTTGTACAGTATGTGAAATGGAAAGGAATGTTTCAAACCAGATGGGGACAAATACGTACATGGGGGGCATGTTTTTGCTTATCTTCTGCCAGGCAGGTCATTGCTGACTAATTGATAATGCTGCTGTTTCTCAGTGAATGTCACACCTTGACAGCATAGATAAGAGATGCATTCATGAACAGGGAATTACCTGACATCTATTTACATGAACACGTTACAGTAGGAGTTGCTTTAAACCTCACTGTACACTAAACACAGTACAGTATGCATACCAAGTGGCCACACTGGAGTAACACAGTGTGTTATTGAGTTTGCTTGACAATGACCAATAATACTGAGGTACTAAGTACTAACAGAGCATTGCTTAGCCTGTGGGAGCCTTAACATGCTACAGTATAGCCTGGCAACTGCTGAAGAATCACTTGCCTTTGTTCCAGTTCGCACCATGATCAATACATGTCAGGTGCCCATATTTAATTCAAAATGTAATTGTGCTTTTCTTCTCTCTCCGTCCCCCCAAGCTCAATTGATCATATTTGTGTGTGTGTGTGTGTGTGTGTGTGTGTATTTGTGTGTATGTTGGGGGGATAAGCCCATGTGACCAGTCCTTTTTTCTTGCATATCATTCTTCCTCACACTCTAACACCTTTCTCCCTACTGTATTCTAAGAATGGAGCACCCTTTTCTACAGATACACACATTAAACAGATCGTCGCAGATACACAGTAAGATACGGTGTGTGTGCAGAGCTACATGTTCCACGGGGACGTCCGGATGTTTCATAAGCTCTGCTCTCATCTCACCGTCTTCACAGCCCCTTCTCATACCTTCCTAGAACACTTTTATCTGAGTCCACGGGTCTTTGCGACAAATAGGCCAGACCAGAGAAAGCCATATCTCACTCAGACAGCAATGGGGCAGCCCCTTGATCTATTTCATCAGACTAGTTGGAGAGGCTGTGTAGCACTTTGCAGTTGATGAGGCACTGTAGCACAGAGTCATGGCTGACAGCTCACCAAATGGATGTGATGTCTCACTGTGTCCAGGCCATGCTGTTCAACAAGCTACAGCTACAGCTTTCTAGAAGCCAGTTCTTCTCCAAGTAGGGGTGTCAGGACCCCCTGAATGGCCCGCAGGATTCTTGTATACATATTTCCGCCTTTTATTATTATTACATTTGACAAATATGTCATTCATTGACATGTAAGTATTCTAGAGCAGGTGGAATATAGGCACTTACAAGTATGGTTGTGCGTGATCCATTACTATTTGGATGGGAGTCCACCACCTTAACCACTACAGTATATTTTCCCAATAAAAGATGGAGGAATCTAAATGCTAAAAAGAAATGTGTCAGTCCAAAGGAGCACTCTGACACAGTAAAACACAGTAAAACCAGAATAACATAGCGTCGGGTCAGAACCAGAGGGTTCATTCATCAACCAAACCAAACCGAAATTTTTTTTTTTTAATTCACGTGCCTTTTGAGCAATAACGATTAATCAATTTTATATAAATGCATGAGCCCATCTGATGACAATATGAACAAAGCATTACATACAGTTAAGAAAAGATATAACAATCCATTGTGATAAAATACAAATATAACTCCTAATAAATCCTTACCACAGTCTCTTCAAATATACATTTCTCAATGCGAAAAGGCTGTAAGTGAAGTTACACCCCTCTGGCCCCAACTGGCTTGGTATGCTCAGTATTTAAGTATTTTGGTTTACTCCAAATGGAATAAGAATTCACTTGTGCCCCGTTTGGAAGTGGAAAAGCTCATCAAGAGATGTAATTTTATATATAAGTACATCCCAGTTTCACCCAAAATGACACTTCTGCCCTTCTGGTTCACGGTCCTTGATAGTATAACATAGTAAAAACACAAAGTATAATACAGTATAACACAGTATAACACCCTCTCCGGGAACCATCACCTTATCGTGGTGGAGAGGTTTGTGTGTCCCTATGATCCTGAGAGCTGTGTTGTC
>JAODTR010035891.1:0-20753 GCA_025399935.1 Amblyopsis rosae | reverse complement strand
ACACACACACCCTCTGTGTCTCATCACCCTGCCCTCCTCTTGCTGCTCTTGGCCCTACCATTCCAGAGCCGGGACCCGGGCTGTAAAGCCCTCTCAGGGGGAAGGGTGTAAATCTTGTCTCCCCGTCTCAGGAGATTTCCTGGGGCTCAGCAGACTCAACAAAAGCTGTCCCGGGTGGAGGAACAAATGTTTCACACACACACACACACACACACACGGACACACACAAATGGGGCTTCCTGTGCACATACCACATACACATACTCACATACTGTGCACATACACATACCAAGAACAAACCTGAGTCTTGTTTACAGGGTCCTGTGAAAACAAACAGGAAGGCCACTGTCTACTCTGGTGTTGGTGTTGTGTGTGCGTGTGTGTGTGTGTGTGCGTGTGCGTGCGTGTGTGTGTCCTCTCCCTCTAACCTTTTGTTAATGGCTGGCCAGACAAGCTTGCTGTCTCTCTGTCTCTCTCCCCTTGCCTCTCTGCTTTATTGCACTTGATTCTAACCGCGCCCACTCCTGAGATGGCGCAGATAGCAGCTGAAGCTAAATTGCCCGTCATAAAGCATCTGCAATAGCAATGGAGCTTTCAAGGTGGGTCTCCAGCAAAGGGCTGCGAGGCGTTTAGGTCTCACTCTGAAAATACAACGTCCTCTAATCTATAAATGTGAAAGAACTACTCTGTTTCAACAACTACAAATCATAACACCCTGGCCTGAAACATTAAACGATTTTGTTGCATGATCAATTTTCTGAGTGGCCATTAAATCACTTTTATGCATACAATTTTCAGGAACATTTGGCTATCTGAGAATGTGGGTTTTTGGAGAAAAGTGACTGAAAATCAAAAGTAAAATGATATAATGCCATTACGGGCCGCTCAAATGCTTCTGCATGATACTACTAATTACTCACAAGAGACAGGCTAGTTAGAGCAAGATGCAGTGATTTATGGTGGCGTCTTATATTTGGCTGCATGAGGCTGTCAAGTGGCTGACAGATAGATGACTGCCTGCCTGTAATTGGCCTTCCTGTTTGTATCGCTCCTCTTGTAACAACATAGTCACAAGTAGGCTGCAGGGGGCGCTGATGCAGGAATGCCCCCCCGAATCTCTGTGACAACAGATTATACAAAGGAAGAAGAATCAAATAATCTAAACACACTGGATGGGTGAGTTACAAAGAACAATACAATGTCAGTGGAGTGCTGTGCTGTTAATGGGGTTTCATGCAGCTATATGTGTGGTGGATGCAAGTGAATCACTGAAAAGAGACAGAGTTACAGAGACTAGAGTAAATAAACAGCAGCCGGGCTTTGTGAGAGAGAGAGAGAGAGAGAGAGAGAGAGAGAGAGAGAGAGAGAGAGAGCAGAGCTAGTGTTCCTACAGGGCTCAGCCCATATTGACTCATGCAACACAGACAGTCTCTGTGTGTGGCCACTGCAGTGCAAGTGTTGTTTTAGCATCCAGCCAAAACAATCCCATGTGCTGCCAAGTTAATCTCAACACAGAGTTGTTGTTGTATAGTCAACACAGCGCCACAGCCAAGAGATAGAGAGATAATGGACCAGAGAGCTGTAGTGCATTTAGCTTGGGGGGATGGGGGAAACCCAGTTCATCCGCTACGGCCATACTTTTCTACATTCTGTCTGGGCTGTGATTTCGTCGTGCGTGGAGCAGCCGTGTGTGTTGAAGGGCGAGGACCATTTCAAAAGAACCCCAGGAGCAAGACAGGGCCAGCAGGATGCTTGGCAGAAGCTGGCCCTGTGGAGGAGCGACGCCCATCCCGCCTCCTCTTGCCTCCCAGCTAGTCGGGCCTTGTGACAGATGAGCCCAATGACAGAGGGACGCAACAACCTGCAATTGCACGATCCCCTGTGATCTGTCAAAGTCCGCGGTGGCGTTCCGTTTTCAGGAAAACACCCATGGGCCAGCGCAACATCGCACACACCCACACCTTAGCTCACCCTGAAGGTATGGGAAGAATCAAGCCAAGAAACGCCTCCTCCTGCCGATGGAATGCCTCAGATATTACTCGTTGCAGGTGTCTGAACCCTGCTGTGCCTCAAACTGCAGGCCATTTGAGTCAGCTAAATAATTGCAAGTTATTTGCATTTCCACCACAAGGTGTCACCTTTCTCACAAAGAGCAAACTGCTTCAAGCCTGGCAGCACCTTTATTTTCTGCTTTAGTGGCAGTGCTGCGGAGTATTGCAGTAAAATCAAATCTGAAAAAAATGAAAATAGGACATAAATGTGTTTGCCACATACAGGGCTTAATGAAGTCAGCCTTACCACTACATTAGTAACAACTGCATCAGAGAAGACAAGCAACTCACAACCAGCTGCTGAAATATAGGTTGAGATGAAGAATGAATGGTGAACCTTCTCAATGAGAATCAGCAAACCGTTTGTCGAGATGCAGATTTATATTCCAAGCAAATTGCTTTTTATGGTCAAGCTCCTCCACGTCGACCAACTGCAGTGTATTGCATGTAGGCTAAAGAACGTGTTTCAATTGAAGTGGTTCGTCATTTGTCATATTTAAGGGGATGGAATAATGACCATTGGCTGCCTCATGCCTGAATCGTTCAAACAGGCTTATTGTTGTGTGCAAAATGGAGGATGAAGATAAATGGCCTTCATACATGACGTACTACTGCACAGTCCGAGCAGCGTGTCATAGCTTTCAGAGATCGCCGCTAGCTCATCATTATCTTACACGCCTATAGCGCTAGACAATTCTGTGCTCTTTCTGTGAAAATTATAAACAATCCAGCTGTCTTCACTTGTTCGTTGGAAAATAATGACTGTTTGGCCACTGAGCTATAAATGTTTTGTGCAAAATAAGTAATTGTTTCAATAAATCAAATGGTCAATTTCATAGCCATCAAGCCTTGCCTTAGACCATGAGCATTTGCTGCCCCTCTCCTCCAGGACATGCCTGGAGAATGACAGATGATTCACGGTGTGTTTGCGCGTGTGTGTGTGTGTGTGTGTGTGTGTTTGCGCGCATGTGCGTGTGTGTGTGTGTGTGTGTGTGTGTGTGTGTGTGTGTGCTGCATACATTCATACAAATTATACTGTAAACACACAAACACACGTGCTGGCATGTATACCATCATACTCAACTCAAGAGTCAACAGACACACAGAGCAGAACACTCTGCATCTATTGGCAGCACCAGTGACACATGTAAACAAGACGTCACACCACATGCAACGCAAGCAGCCGGAGCAGGCTAAATGTTGGGATGCATGCTCGCTCACACTTGAACAGAAATAACAGGTTTGCCGTGCTCCCTTTACATGCACGCATGAACATACGGTACATTGTTTAGTTTACACTTTTGCAAAGGAGAAGGCATGCCTAGTACGCACGCATGCACAAGATAGGGATATGCACGTACAGTATAGGGACTCCTATGCATTGAGAGCCAAGTGCAGTGGCTTGCTGTTAGCGTGTTGTTTCTGCGCGGTGGCTTGTGGGCCTGTCTGTAGGCCTGATCGATGGTCTCTTACTGCTTCCCCGGGATTATCGGTCGAGTTCACCGGGAGGGGAAGGCAATTCATCAGAGAGAGAGAGAGAGAGAGAGAGAGAGAGAGAGAGGGGGGGGTATGGGGGAGAGCGGTGAGAGATAGCGAAAGGCGCGGAGGTAAGAGTTGGGAGAAAGGAGAGGGGAGAGAGGGAAGGAGGAGACCCGAAGGATAAAGGAAACAAGATGGAGACAGAGCAGCGGCGGGAAGGGGGGCAGATGGGCTTGTGATGTACACTAATGCAACGACACAACATCAAGGCAGACTGAGGTGCAGGCTGAGATAAATACCGAAAGATAAACCACGGTCTGATAGGGCAACCGAGGATTGAACCCTATTCATGTACCCAACATCAAACATATTCATCACAGCGACTTCTCTGGTGTAGTATGGCTCAGTCAACAGTAATTGAACAACTATTACTGTGTGTATTATTTGCTTTTGATTTCATTTATTTTACAATTGACGGTTGGAAATGCATTACTGGCACATGTAACCATATTGTGACTGATGTTATGATAGTGTCTGGGGAATGATTACGATCTACCCACTTATTTAAAACACTGCAGCAAACGGCGATAGCGTGCTATATAATGCTGTGCTTTAGCCATGAAATCATAATATACTGAACACAATTGCCCACATGCTAAACATAAAAGGTGTAAGTGTCATTTATCAGGGGCAATAATGGCCCGCACTTTAGTTTATCACAGCGCAAATAACCTGATTAGCATAGTCCAGAATAAGGCACCAAAAATAACCCGATTTAGACAGCCACCGGCCATGTTGTTTGCTTGGAGCTGAACAATAACTTAGCTCTAGTTCTGTGTGGCTGTTTTACTATGTATTTTAAACTCGCTGTATGCAAGTGTTGCAGATCCTGCACAGATCAGACTAGTAATGGCAGAAAATGCACGCCCAGCTATACCCTATGAGAGAGAGAGAGAGAGAGAGAGAGAGAGAGAGAGAGAACAGTGTAGGACTTTGCTTTTCAAAGTTTGAGTCCCTAAATAGGAAGCAAAGCCCCCCCCCCTCCCCCATGCATGCCTTATGTTGTACAAGATGCACAACTTTTCACTTATCCAAATATATAAATATATAAACAACACACACACCACATAAACCACACTACAGTACACACCACATACTGTGTGTGTGGTGTATATATCACATACAGTACACACACCACATAAACCACACCACATACAGTACACACCACATAAACCACACCACATACAGGACACACACCATATACAGTGCACACACTACATAAACCACACCACATACAGTACACACACCACATACAGAACACACACCACATAAACCACACCACATACAGTACACACACCACATAAACCACACCACATACAGGACACACACCACATACAGAACACACACCACATAAACCACACCACATACAGTACACACACCACATACAGAACACACACCGCATACTGTACACACACCACATACACCACACCACATACACACACCAACTAAACCACACCACATACTGAACACACACCACATAAACCACACCACATACAGGACACACACCACATACACACACCAACTAAACCACACCACATACAGGACACACACCACATAAACCACGCCACATACAGTACACACACCACATACAGAACACACACCACATACACCACACCACATACACACACCAACTACACCACACCACATACTGAACACACACCACATAAACACAGAGCACAAACGCAGCCAGTCAAGAGACAGACTTGTGTTGGCTGTGTTCTGTGAAGAGCGAGCCCAACGTGATGGCAGTATGGACTGGACCGGGCAGGAACACTTGTCCTGGCTGGCACATTGTCACTAATCCCATTACTGACCAATAACAGTGACGAGGAACAGGGTCATGGGTCAAGACATTTATTATTATTATCATCATGAGTGTGTGCGTGTGTAATAGGGGTGCACAATATATTTACTCAGTATCATTATCGCAATATAACATTGCGCAGTATATCATATTGAAAAGGTTGAAAAGGAAGTATGTAATATTCAGATTAGTTTGTGGAGAGATGCGTCCATTGGCTGTTTATCTTATTGTGTTTGATTTAGACAGAACAGTGAGATGTGTGGCTGAGGAAGCTGATGACATAATAGAGATGGAAGAGGAAACATCAGTGGTCAACAAGAATGCCTCCTCGGGAGATTGGAATTGCTGTTGTACCAGTCCAATGTGACTGTCAGTTGAAAACATGAAGTTTTGATATGTTATGAATATATTATTTATTTTCATTTTCCCGTAAAGAAATATCACATTTAGTCAATATCGTGCAACCCTAGTGTGTATATACCTATATGCCTCTAGCAACAACAATAATATAATATTTTATATATAAAGGTTAATTTATCTCTCCCCCCCCCCCCCCCTCTCTCTCTCTCTGCGTCTCAGCTGATGGATGGACAGATCACACGTATCCCATCTAGCAGTGCTCTTGATGCGGTTAGGGGCTGTGACCAGGCTCGTGGGAGGGGGAGGCGGAGGGAGGCGAGAGGGTGACGTGAGGGAGAGAGGGTTGACGAGGAGGACATGGCATCTGGAGAAGAACGCAGATGAAAAAGAATGCAGCGTGTGTGTGTGCGTGTGTGTGTGTGTGTGTGCGTGTGCATGTGCGTGTGTGTGTGTGTGTGTGTGTGTGTGTGTGTGTGTGTAAAGCAAACATAGACTCTCTGTTGCCCTCTGGGCCACAGCGTTGGTCTTTGGCTAACAGTACTAACTGACTGGCTCCATACATTCCAAGGCAACAAAATGATAATGACAGAGATTTAGGAAAATGATATAGTTAAGCCAGATAGCGTTGACATATTATGTGTATCAGATATAGCAGGCAGACTGTTAAAGTCTTCCTTCCATAGCTACTGTACAGGCCGCGGAGTGTTACGGATGGAGATAGATGGCATGGCTAGCAATTGACTTTCAGTCATCCCCGAGAGCTACAGGGTGCAGTTAACGATGGTATCCACTAGGGGGCGATGTTTGCCTCAATGTGTTGACCGGAGCCGCTGTGCTCTCTGTGGAGTGGTGCTTTATCCCACGGAGTCCTCCTGTAGGTTGATTTCAAGTCCTCTGTTGGCGGCGGGGTTGACGGTAACTATCACGGTTGGTGACTTTGAAAGCGGTCGCATCCTCTATCCAGCGTCCCCTGGTTCTACACATACACCATGAGTTTTCTTCCCTCTCTGATAATGCAATCACATTTGACCCACATACAGTATAACTGATAGACAAACGTGATAATAACATGCTGCTTAAAGTAGTTTGAAAATAGGCTATATACCGTGTAATGCCTCAAAGCACGCAAGTTCATGTAAACGTGCATTCAAATTGAAGCCACATTTAATCACGGAGCAAACGTGTGGGTGGATGTCGCCCAAACATCTATGAGGAATTGGAACTGACAAACACAGATGAACTGCATATTTGTAAAGGTGCAGGAGTAAACCTGCACGCACATCTTCAAGGGGTGGGGGTGGGGCTTTACACTATTCTGAGACTGTGATCTCGGAGGAGGACAGGTCAGGGGTCAACTCACTTGACCCCACCCGACCATATAAATATGTTGACTACATGCAAGCAAATGCAGATAACTTTCTCAAAGCGTCACTGCTTTAGAATGAGAGAAATGCATTCAAGCCGCACGCGCACACACTCAGACACGCACGTACACGCACGCGCGCACACACACAAGCGCACACACATCAATAAACAAAAGATGGTGATGATGCAGAGACAGACAGAGCTTCAGTCTAGACAGTTACCGGCGTGACACACGACAACAACACGTCAAGACAACAGACACAACCCGGTCCCCGTCCGACCACCATTTTACACTTGAGCCGGCGAATCAGCAGCCATTTTATGAAATGCGGTGTCCTCCCCTCCTTGATAGTAATCAAATGTGGTCTCATCCTTTCATTTTCTCATCTCTCCTCCCCATCTGCGTGGTGTAACTCCTCTCTTTTCTCATTCTGTCTCTCCCCATCCCTCACTGTCACTCCGCAGCTCTGAGCCATTGACCTCTGACCTCCAGGCAGGTTCACCGGCGGGTCAGGAGCCGGGCGGGGTGGAGGGAACTGAGGAAAGGGGGGGGGGATGCCAGCTTCCTGCTCCTGGCCGTGGATACTGAGCCTTCACTGCTGCTGCCATAGCAACTGGACGAGACGGCAGGGAGAGCAGACTGCATGCAGAATGCTGAGATGGAACCCTCGCCCTCCCCTGATCTGGTAGTAACCTCCACTGGCACACACACACACACACACACCTACATGCACAGACGTACACAAACGATTATGCTTAAATGGTCACACATAAGTGCACACAACCTCATACAAACGCACACACACTCGCTCTTGTGTAAGTTCACACAAGCCCGTGCAGATTCACACACACACACACACACACACACACACACACAATCTATTACACGAACACACAAAATCTAATCAAATTTCTCATTTAGACTGCCAAGCTGTCTGCAGTAGAAAACACATTTGAAGTTATCAGATTGATGGACATCCCATGTAGATGGCAATTAATTGCTGCATAATTAGACTTACAAGATATTTATTGAAGTAATTTGGAGAATACAAGAGCCGAGGGATATATGAAATCTATTTGATCACAGGCCACATAAACTTCAAGATATCTTCTTACAACCATCGTTTGGACAGAAATGGTCTCTTTAATTTGGCCAAAAATGTTTCCCACGTCAATAAAATGATCAACGATGATACATTTTGATGAAAGTCGGCGATATGCTGGAAGTCCCCAGGGGTCATATAGAGGTGAGAGAGAAGGGGGGAGAGAGGGAGAGAGAGAGAGAGAGAGAGAGAGAGAGAATCAGATAGAAGTAGATATATCATAGAGTGAAAGTGCATCCACACAGGTGTTGAAGCTGTGAAGTGACATACTTATAGCTCGGAGAGCCTCAGGGGTTCACGCTCCAGCCAGGTGGAGGTTTCCCTTCAAAAACAAAATGCTCATTTTGTTGTGTTATTCATTATTTTTACTTCTTGGGTCTGTTTGTCTTTCTCCCCACCTATAGCTCTTCTGCAAAACATTAACGCAAACAACAAATATGAGCACATGCTGTACACCAATATACTGTTGATAGCAGCCATATGTGGGCCTGTGTGTTCATATTTGTGTGCATTCTGTGTAGAAATAGTCCATACGGTGCTAGTACAATATGGTACTGCTTCTTATTAACAAATCCTTTAAAGAGGTGCATACGTTTTTTCGGATTCAGATATTTTTTTTCTCCATCCCCCATTTTTTGTGTCTCTTTTCTATATGATTTATTATATTCTGTTTGATTAGTTTTTGCATTTTTCTCATTCCCAAATCTGACTCCCTCTTTTTCCATGTTTTGTCTTCCTACTTCACTCTGTCTCTGCTTACTCAAACAAATATGATAAATGTTGCCATTGGTGTCTCTCTAAAGTACATGCTGTCATCAGAGAGCCTTTGAAGTTCGACAGCTTTCATGATGTATCTTGATGAATCGATGTACAGTAATTTTCGTTTCAAGTGACACACTGCACTGCTATTGAACATATTCTGGCATGGTGTTATGATAAGGATTTTTGCGGTGTGCGTGCACGTGCTCAGATTCTCTTACTAGGCCTAGTTTGACTGGCATGTTTGGCGGCAGTCTCAGCGCACTTCAAAAGGGAAGCTTATCTCAAGTGTTTCAAGAGGTCCTAATCTGTTCCTCCCGTCCTTTGTAATGAATGACGCTATACGTCCACTCCCACATGCACACTACTCACAGGCAGAACACACACGCGCCCGCCCGCACACACACCCACACAAGCATTCCGGACACAGGTTCATGCAGGCATGCACGAACAAAAACTAATTTAATATGTAACAAAAACAATATATAATATAATAATATAATATATGTACCAGTATATGTACATTTTTATTATGCAATATTGTTTTTTAATTACATTACAAATTGCAAACTATTTCCTGTGGTATTGCCTATTGCTTTGACAGAGCTTAACCTAAACTTTAATAATAATTTGTCATATATGTATATATTTTCGACATGCACAGCTCATTAACTAATCTTGGATATGAGCATATGACCCAGTAGCTTATGTCCCTATTACAATGTGAGTTAGTCAAGCAACTGCGTTGTATATGAAACCACTTGCTGTTCTAGCAGATTGCCAATAGGTGGAGCTATGTACATTAAGCAGAAGAAGCGAGACCGCTGTGGTCAGATGCCCCAGAGCAGCATGAAGCCTAATGAAATTTGGAGCATGTCGGTGTCAATTAGCGTGGGGGGGGGGGGGGGGGTCAACTTCATAAGAGGAATAGGCCCAAATCATATTTGCACCTGTATTCTCCTAGCCATTACTCTAGCAGAAGCAGGGTAAATTCAGAGGCCAGAGAAACCACTTAGCGTGTAGTGATATCCAGTTTGATAATGATATGGAAATTATGTTTTTCATAAGTACACATACTTATGAGATATTAGCCCTCTTTTATATTCTATAGATAAAGTCTCGGCTGCCTTGAGGGATGAGCTTTTTCCATTTGTAGATGGTGGTGAGATGAATAGCAGAGCACTACGGTACTCTGTGGCCAGCCACTTCCTTATCACTTCCTTTTATCGGCCTGATAAGGTAAATGACTTTGCTATAGGTGAGCAACTCTTCAAATTCATTATGAACCAGCTCGCCCGAGCAACTATCGACATGGCTGCGAGTGTGTGATGAATGTCGGACTGTACAGGGAAGCGCGCGTGTGTGGCCCGTGCCTTGGCAAACTCCGTCTGGAGACAGACCATGAGATGGAGACTTGTGGAGGCGTGTGCCGAGACTGGTGGCGGGGACACCCTTGAGCCTACTTGACGTAAATGCTAATTCCGAGGGCTTTTTTAGGCTAATATTCTGCACTGGGAATCTGGGATCATACACCATTTCATTTACATGTTTTTAATCATGGAGCTTGAATAGGAGCATGGGTAAAGGAGCAACAGGGCATATTTGCACAGCGCCTTGTGGGAGAGGGCATTGCTCGTACTTTAAAGTTACGGAAGGGGAAGATAGGCTGGGGACTTGCTAACGTTGGACGACTGTTAGTGCTCCCCTGTTTGGGATCACTGGCACAGTAAACCACACACACACACACACATACATTTTAACATAACCTCAAATACAGTTGGACATGCACGCTTAGACAAACATAATCACGCTGACACAGTGCACACAAGGATGTGTGGAAAGAAGCGCACACACACATAGAGTACACACACACACACAAACACATACAGTGCACACACGTATATTCTGACATAACCTCACATAAAGTTGTACATGCGCGCTTAGACACAAACAAACACATTAACACAGAACAGCACAGAAATACACACACGCCAATGCAGTATACACTCACACACATGCACACAGACACGCACGTTCACCTCAGCATTTGGCTCAAAGGTAGTTAGATCAGCAAAACAAATGAGCCAGCGTGGAGGCTGTGGAGGAGTCCCAGGAGGTCGATCCATCTCCTTGCTGAGTGGCAGGTCTGTCAATGAGCGACACGGAAGTGAATGCACTGGCATGCGATGGGCAAGCACGGTGGTGGGGAAGAGACCAGGACTGGAGCGGGGAGGGAGGGCGAGCAGGCGCAGACATCTCATCTCATAAAGCGGGTCACACAGACCCTCTTTCCTATTCCCTCCCCTCCCCTCCCCTCCCCTCCCCTCCCAATCCAGACGGAGGTTGTAGTGGAGTAAGAAGACATTTAGTCAGACAGAAGTCACAAAGTGCTTCATGTGTATACAGCATCAAAAGAAGTAGATACGCCAGTAATGAAACGATCACTGTACCCGGACAAGCGCATACCTAGGACACGAAACCAGGATGAAGTACCAGTAGAGCGCTACCGGCCTTCCACCGTCCATTGTGTAAGTTACACATGTTTTGTTACATGTTATGTTACATGTATGTATGGGTCTTCATCAGAGGACCTTAAACACGACTCCCGACATGACAATACACTGTAGGAGAAGGAGCTGGCTCTCCTCGGCTGCACATTTTCGTGTATACTGTACCGTGTCTGCCTGAGAGGGCAACTCTGTCTCCTCTGTTCTATTGCCAAAGGACTAAAGGACTAAATTGCCAAAGGACTAATACAGGCAATATTCATTCATTCTACTTGACCACTAAATCTGAATTGTAGCTAAACAGGCGACGGCTCAAGCAATCTGTTCACTTAACTCCCGCTGGCTTGTGAAGCACATGTGATAAACCCAGAATAAGCTCCGCTTTAAGCTTGAAATTGTTGTCATTGAAGAATCAGTTGACATTTGCTTACTGTAGCTGTTATCTGGTGCGGCTTTCAGTCAGAGTAAATAATGCACGTGAATATCCTGTGTTGGCCACATGCATTGATGGAAGTGTAGCCAATAACAATGTTACATCAATCCTCATCGGGAGACTTCCCCCTCTGCAGAGAGGTCAGCGCCCAAGGTCAGCCACACAATACCGCCAATGGGGCTGGTAGCAATCCATTGTCTCTCTCAAGGACACTTAAAGCCCCTAAGGACAACTTTCACTGTACCATTTGATGCCCTTTGCAACATACACATTTGCGTTGAGATTATACTTAGTTGGGTGAGAACAGATCTGTGATTGCAATAGAATGCATTGTAGAACACAATGGCAGTTATAGCATAGAGATGAGAGTGGAATGCAAATGGGAGCTCTGGTTTTGAGGTGTATATTTCCTTATGAAGGCGCATTTTCGCGTTGCGGAGAAGCATGTATATGTGGCGTGTGATCCATTCCATACATGCATTGCACCATTCCTTCACTCCACACCACGCGACCAACCCGAGCTCGGCTCAAAATGATCATCCAATGCTACTACCTTAAACAGGATCGACACATGACACCACAAGGCTCAAATATGGGGGTGGGAGAGGGGGACGGCTCTTCTCAGGCCAGCCTCCATATGCACGACTATGCCGCCCTGCGGCCCACCGAGTCAAGGATCAAGTGCATCCCCTGCTTGTGAAACAACATCCCATAATAGATGACAGACTATATCTATGCCATTCTCTGCGGGACAGTCCTTTTGCTGATTACTGGCTTGGCCGGTGCTCAGACAGCAAAGCCCCCACGCCTGCCTGCAGCAGAGAGAACCCTGCTGAGAGGAACTCCCTGCCAGCCTCCTGCATTAGTGATGCCCCCCTCTGCCCTGCGGCTCCGCTCGGGAAGTACGGACGCTCACACACACACACACACACACACACACACACACGTATGGACGCACTATGCAGTATGTCTGACTGCGGGACACCGTGCCACATGGAACACTGTGGCCGTTTGCCCCAGCCCAAGAGACAGGGATGCCTATAGGCAGACACAATAATAGCACTGAGCTGAAAACAGAGAAGAAGCTAGGGAAGGGGGGGGGGGGGGGGGTATGATTAAGATAATGCAGGGGAGGGGTCGCAAAGCATTTACTTTTTGAGTCCAGGAGTTGTGGGCATAAGCTTGGCCCAGTCAAACCTGTAGCCACACCGCGATGGTGTTTGCGGCATTGCGATGTGCAACAGTGACTAATCGGGCTGTGTGTGTGTGTGTGTGTGTGCGTGTGTCTCCATTGATTTTGTCTGGGCTCCCAGCTCCCCCAATTACCTCTGACTCCATGCTGCCAGTCCCTATGCTGTCAGAGGGGAGGCTGGAGACTGGGGCCTCAGCGAGCTGTTTGTTTACACTGCTAATTGCTCCTGTTGTTTCCTTTCATTAGCCCAGGCTGAGCTATTGAACTGCCACACACAACTAAGTGCTTTTAGCCCTCTCGTCCCCTGGACTACAGTAAATATTGGCGATGTATACAGCGCCTCCTAACATACGACCGCATACTAGAAGTGATGGTCGCCGCTAGGGTTACCCCCGGAGCAGCGGAAGGATGTTTAGAGATGAGGAGAGTGTTTCAGTCTGACTGTCAGTGCAGTACACTGTTTGCTGCGCAGTAGCAGTGTGCACGGGCTTGTCTTCACTGATGAAAGGATGAGGGAGGTCTTATCTCGCTTGCCCTTCAGATGACCTCTAATGCAACTCGATCTATTGACCGTTGTTTTCCAGAGTGTGTGTCTGTTGTGCGCGGGCATGTGCGCGTGCTTGGTTAATCATAGCATGTAGTCCTGGCATGCATGTGCGTGTATGTGTGTAGATACATACACGTCCATGTGTCTCTGTCTGTGTAATTGTATGTGTTGTGCTTTCATGTTTGCTCGGCCTCTATGAATTATGAATCAAAGGGTTTTGTTCCCCACTCCCACAACCCCCACCCTACACACACACACACACAGACAGACAGTCACACATTCTCCTGCAGAAGCCCACAGCATATCAACACACACACACACACACACGCACACACACACACACACACACACACAGCCATGGCTCCTTAATGACGGCCATCCCTCTCTGTGCCACATTATTAATTAGCTCAATGATCCTTGCCGATGGGACCTGCGCCGCAGATTAGAGCCCCCAGCACACACACGCACACACACACACACCCTGGCTACTTCTGACACCACACCAGGATAGGTGAAGGTGTGCATGTGTGTGTGTGTGTGCACATACATTCACGGGTGTGTTACCAAGAAGCTACGTGATTGTACTGATTGTGTGCGTGCGTGCGCGCGTACAGGAACATTTGGGAAGCCGACAACGGATTTGGCGCGGGAGCTCCGGGATGAATCATGTGACCGGAGAGCAGGGAGAAGGTTGGGTGCCACCTGGCCCGGCGTGCTCATCTCCCCTGTGCACAACCTCCGGCTCCGCCTGCAGTCAGCGGTAAGATTCATGGAGTGGAGCGGGCTAGCGGTGCCGCTGAACGCGGCGGCTCCGTAAGCAAGTGCTGTGTAATCCATCTGAGAGCGTTGCGACCATACAGTACTGTACATACCTCCTCCTCCACCCACCCTTCTTCTTGGGAGATCTAATTGCAAAGGTGTTTTTCCCCCGCCCGCACTCCTTCCCTCCCAAAAAAGAAAAAAGAAAAGAAAGGAAAAGGAAAAAAGAAAAGAAAACACCAACTGCTAATCAAGGGCTTAGTCGGTGTGGCGTGAAAATTCGCATTAATGTTTTTTAGGAGGAGGAGGGGGAAAAAAGGGAACACGGCCTCTCCAGATGCCGCACAACTGCACAGAGCAAATGAACATAAATGTCACTGTCATGCTGAAATGAAGAGAGAGTGCATCGCCGCGGCAAACGGTGCCCGACAGCGGGACATGTTTTGCATATGAAGGGGTGAATGCCCCTTCATATGCAGGAGAGAGTTTGAGAACATGAGGGAGAGGGAGAGAGAGAGAGAGAGAGAGAGAGAGAGAGAGAGAGAGAGAGAGAGAGAGAGGGGGGTGTGTGGCGGGGGTTGGGCTGCACCTGTGTAACAAATGATTATAGTCCCACCCCCAAAACATCATCTCCAAAACAGGCACACGCACGCACGCATGCATGCACGCGCACATACACACGCACACACACGCACGTACACACACGCACACACGCATGCACAGACAGACAAGGATAAGAGACTCAACAAGAGACAAACATGTACGTGAATATGAACCCTACTCTACTAGAACCTATACCCTGCCATGTGTTTCTGAATGGATGCATGCTTTGTGTATATAGTCTTAACGTAAATCACCAATGTGACATGATCAGAAGGAGCCAGCTTCCCTCTGGTTTGGACCAGCCAATGGGATGTAGATATACCTTCAGCATTGCTGCTCTCACTGGCGCACGCAAAGCGTCCATATAGGACTATATGGACAGCCTCATCTTCCCTTCCGTGCACGGTCGCCGGTCGCTAAGAGCCGGGGTCGATGAGTAGTCCGGGGGCCGCGTGCGTGCGTGAGCGGATAGAAATGCAGGGTGCACAGTCGCTCCAAGGTGACAGCAAGGTGCGTTGTGATTATTGACTATGTGACCTGACGCTGACCCCGGCTGCGAGCGAGTAAAGGGCAGCGAGTTAGTACGTGCCGCGCCGCCTGTCACGGCCGTCAATACGCTGATGAATGGAGCGGGCGGTTATTAAAGCAGAATTAGAACGGGGAGGGGTTGCTCTGCGCGTGCGTGCGTGGGTGTGGGGAATGGGTAGTGGGATAAATGATGGCACAAATGGTTGTGCAGTGGAGGCTGCGGTGCCGGATGGCACCACATCAGTGTCATCCGTCTTTATTACCCTCCGGGGAACAGTGGGGGATTGGGGGGGGCGGTGGGGGGGGGACAAGGCAGGGAGCGGTCAGCGCCACGCACCCCCCCTCCCCCTCTTTTCCCCACCCCTCCACCCACCGGCGCCGGTCAACACGCTACGCATGCACGCATGCATATTATAGCATGCTGGAGACACGCACGTGACGCGTTTGACACGCGCTACGACACACACGCACGCACGCCTGCGCGGGGTGAATGTGTGTGTCACGGGTACGTACACGCACACAGCCGCACACGCCTCACACCGCTATCTCTTTTCGCCTATCTAGTCTCTCTCTACGCACACTTCAGGATTATCTGCTTTGCCCATTCCTCTCTCTCTCTCGCTCTCCCGGTATCTCTCTCTCTATCTCTTGCTTTCTCTTTCTCTTTCTCTCTCTCGTGCTCTGTCTCCCTTTTTCTCCCTCTCCCTCTCTCACCCTCCCGCTCTCTCTCTCTCTCTCTGTCTCTCTCTCTCTCTCTCTCTCTCTCTCTCTCTCTCTCTCTCGCTCCTCCATTTCCCCCCTCACCAAGGGGGTATAGGACCCTCACCACAATCAATCATGGTGAAGTCACAGAGCGCCGCGGCACACTCACGGTCCTGTGCAGATAGGCTGGGGAAGGGAGAATGGGATGAGAAGGGATGAGGGGAGGGGAGGGGAGGGGAGGGGAGAGAGGTGAAGGAGCCAGAGGGAGGGCGGGGTGTGGGGTGTGCTGGGTTCACTGCACAGTCAGAGAGTGGTCACGCTGGCTGCCCGGATGGGGTTGAGTAGGTGTGTGTGTGTGTGTGTGTGGAGTAAGGGGGGTCGCATGCCATTGGGTGAGCTGGTGCCATTGGCGGAGCACCCACGAGACCCAGCCCTTGCCAGAGAGCCCCGGCTGCATACAGATGTGAGCCGCCCCACCTTCCATTGGCATTGTCCCCTCGTGCCGCACACAGCCGCATGCAAGCTCTGCTCCTTTTTTCCTAATTAGTGGTTTATTTATTGATACCCCAGTTAATTGTCTCTCCTAATTTTGCCATAGTTCCATCTCCATTACCCCAGGAGATTCATTTGCCGCAGTGTTCAGAGGAGCGCTTCCACAAGTTTGTGGAAGCGCAAAATATGGCCCCCTGTCCTGCCTCACCGGTTTATGTTGCCCATGCTAGTGGGCGGATATCAGTGACCTATGCTGTCCTCTACACTTAGGGAAAGGGTCTGCACATTCATGACATGGATGCCAGTGGTCTGTAAAGCAAAGCATTGTTACACCTGACATTTGCCTTTGTGTGAAGTACCCTAACGTGGTTAACACTGTTTTTATAACCAATGGCCACATAAAAGGAAATTATTATTTGGTTGACATATGTACTGCATATGTATAACAAAATGTATATCACTGTAATACGGTTGTAAAAAAGTAAAGTAAAATAAAAGCATTAATACAATCAATAATAAAATGAGTATTTCAAACACACACACACACACACACACACACAGACATAACTTACATAACTTGCACGCATGCACAGACACATGCGCTTGTTTGGACACAAGCATAAACATTGGTTTGCACAGGGTATTGAACTACAGTAATAACAAACAACTATTCCAAAGACTGAAATCATTCTGTTGTCCCCAGGGGGTTGTGACCCTTACACAGAGAACAGCTATTACTAATAACATATATACAAAGGAAAATAAATAATGATAGCTGTTGCAATCTATATAAATTATTTAATTTATTTTACACATTGAAAAATGTTTCTCGCACCACAAGGTGTCATTTTTCATGCAAAAACATGTAATAGTTTGAGCTGACATTTCAGTGTCTTTCAATGTTCTTCAAATAATGAAACATTGACATATGTGCCCAGATCGAGTGGTTTGTGCGGTTACATGGCGGATAATGCTTTTAAAGGGATACGCCATTTTAGAAAATAACTTGATCGTATTACTTACCCACAGACAGACAAACGCATCTGTAATTATTCCATCTTTCTCCATTTACTTGAAAAATAGCTATTTGGCCACTGCTAACGTAAGTGGGGCGATGCTATAGTTTAAAACAATAGCACCATGAGGAACTTCTATGTTGCATGGATACATTCATTTATAATACTGAGACATCATGTCATATCTCAATTCCTATCTGCTCGGCCACTTAATTCTAACTAGCACTAATCTGATACTAGTTTCATGTGTTTTCAGTGAATAATGGTCCACTGCCAACAGAGCTGTATAAACCCTGGTTAGCACACAATAAAACCTTCAAACCTTTTCCTGTTCCCCCATATGCCTACAGATTTGTCTATACACTGCATCTGTCTAAGAATAAAATGTGTATTGTTGTAAAACTGTTGTCAGTCAGGTATTTTGCAGTAGCAAACATCGTTATTGTTATACGTATTCTTATATGTTTATAAGCTCTCCGATCACATGATTCATCCCGGAGCTCCCGCGCCAAATCCATTGTCGGCTTCCCAAATAGTTTTATATCGTTAACAACATATTCCAGATGATAAACCCCTGAATACCCTAAGGACATTGTTACTTATTTTTTTCCTGTAGATCTTGACTATACCCACACCTTGATTGACCACTTGGGATTTGAAATAAGATTTTTAAAAGCAGGGGCAGGGGTTGCCCTCACTGTAGCATCACCTAGTAAGCATACCAATTGGCTCAAATGAAAGATTAAGCCATTTCTCATCCTAATGACTCACGTACATCCATATCAAATTGATTTTAGGACTTCAAATTGATTTGAATGTGAACATAAATGTTCATCATTGTTCCACCCTATTTGGTCGCCCTCAATAGATAGCTCCTGGTTTTAAATAAATGAAAATGCCTGCATAATTCTATATTGTTTATAATGTCAGCACCGCCAAAAGGCCAATCTATAATGTGTCTTTTTCAAATCAGCATTGTCAATCTAGTCAACAGAAGATATGCATGGCTGGTAATAATAAAATAAAATAAAATTCTGAAAACAATATCCAAGTTATTTTAACGTTTTATAATTTCTCTATAGAAAAATATTATTTTGAAAATGTAAGATAGAATATTGTCAAATGCCAGCTATTTTACACCGCTGAGGGAGCATTCCCATGACTTTGCTTGAGCATGGAGCCTAACTGAAAGCTTACACTACATGCTTGGAGTCTATATCCTTCCTGGAATGTCAGAAATGAACGTTGTTACCAACAGTACATAGGCTCAACAAGCAGAAATATACTTTATACAATCTGTTTGATTTTGTGATTATCAATGTGTATTCTGTTTGGTATTGTAGTATATAGGTAGTTCTGATCATTATAATCTGATTGTTAGTAATTTATTCAGCATTGACAGTGTACGCCTACAGCCTACATGATTGTAATTCGGCTCGCCTTCTGTCTGACGTCAGTTACAGCCCACACCCCTTAGCACACACTGTTGGATTTTAGCATAGGATTTCCATTCATATCTTCTTATATTGTCTGAATATAAACAAAATCTCTTGACATTTTGGTAATGAAGTAATCACTGCCAGATGTTCAGATCTGGCAGATCACCTTTGTAAATTTAGAATGCCTTATTAGCCTTATTAGGCTAACAGTCTGAAGGCTGTGAACTATTACTCACACTGCTGTTTGGTTATGGTGTGTTGACGACTTTACAGGCATGCAATTAATCTTCACGCCAATATAGTTTTCAACCTCTAAAAGTAGCAACAACATGTATGTTTGACTTTAAAACTAGTTACAGAGCTGTACTGTCAGCACAATTCATGATTAGAATGAGTAGCTTATGTCTCATTGACACAGTGTTGGGCAGTAACAAGTTACTAGTAATTAGTTACTGTAATATAAATGTTTCAAATAACTAGTAGTGTAACTAATAACTTTTTCCTAAAAAGTAATAATATTACAATTACTAATAATGCTGCATTGCTGCATTACAAGAATGGGTTTTCTGGTCCTAGCAAACTTAGGGTAGGCTAATTGAACCAACCAGTCCAATCATCTGGTTTGAGAGGCTGCAATGTTTTCACCTTGGCAGATTGTTGACTCTTAAGGTTCATTATTGTTCCAATAAAGAGGATTCAACTCTAAAATGAGCTGGCTACACAGCTTGTCATTTTTCAGAAGGGGCGAGGCAGGGTAGTGATTGTGAAAGTAATTTAGTAATGTAACTAGCAACGTAACTTATTACTTTTAACACCCAGTAATAAGTAAAGTAATATTATTACTTTTTGAAGGAGTAAAAAGTAAATAGTATCTTATTACTATTCCTGAGAAACTTGCCCAACACTGCTCATATGTTCCTGAAATGATTGAGTCCAGCAGCAAGGTATAGCCGCTTTCTTTTATTTCATTTGTTGACTATAGATGTGCTATATGACTATAGGGGCAGTGAGAGAAACACAATGAAGCATTTTCTCTTTTTGTTGATCTTCTATATGTACGCCAGCCTCTTCACGTGTAGCCAACATATAAACAAGAACCACGCCATAACTACCGCAGTCCAACTGTCATTACATGCTGATTAGATCATCCCCCCCCCCCCACACACACACACACACACACACATCTCCCCAAGCTGCTGCTACAAGCCCAGGTACTCCTGCATTGGCTACCTCATGGATCACAATCAGGCCCCTTATTCACCCCAGCAATACCTGTCAGTCTCTCCTGTCTCCCCAGGGCTGGCTCTGGTCCTATCCCAGCTATCGCCTGGATACCCCTGGCTCAATGCAGGAATTGGCTCGGCTGATAGAAGCGAGGGTTCAATAACTGTCCCCGGTATGAAACAGACCTCCTGCAAACCCCATTGTACCATTTTAATGCTTGGCAGAGCGTCTAGCATACTAGCCAGTAGATTAATACCCCAAGTGAAGGAGTTTAAGTACCTCGGGGTCTTGTTCGCGAGTGAGGGGACTATGGAGCGAGAGATTGGCCGG
>JAODTR010035881.1:0-20754 GCA_025399935.1 Amblyopsis rosae | reverse complement strand
ATATGTGTGTGTATATATGTGTGTGTATGTATATGTATGTGTGTGTGTGTGTGTGTGTATATATATATATATATATATATATATAATATGTGTGTATATGTGTGTGTGTGTGTGTGTGTGTATGTGTGTGTGTGTATGTATATGTACATATATATAATGTGTATATATATATATGTACACACACACACAGAGAAAGAGGGGCATAGCCTTGATACATTCAACAATGTGCAAAACAATAACAAATACCAGTGTTCTCTTATCAGCTTGCTGAATGTTACTGAGCAAATAAAACATTGTTGTAAATATCCCGGCGAAATTAAAGTGAAGCTCGCGAGATCAAATGGTGAGGCTAGTATAAAACCACTCTAGCAATACAATAACAATGCAAGTGCCTTTGCAGTACATTCCATAGACCACATGAGGGAGCCATTGTTAAATATGTAATCTACATGTGCAAACACATTCAGCGTTAAGATATGTTGTTTTCTCACAGAGCTATTGCTTTCCTGGAGGCTCTTGCCTGTGCCAAATTTGGGCAGGATCTGTTTTCCAAAACCCAAATACGTTTTGTGCTCCTGTGGCTGCTTTGTCTGGTAAGATACATACTGTATGTTTGGTAGTCAATGGTACAGTATATTGTAATTTATTTAATCACCACCACTAACGTCCACTTAACATGAAAAGCCGCAGTGTTGTGGCCGGTGTTTATATAAAAGAAAATTCAATAATAATTGTAACTGATAATTATACAGTATGTGAGGGATACGGAGGGTCTAAAGTCTTGGGTCAGCAAAATAGTAAACTATGGTAAGTAATATGTAACTTTGAGTGATCGCTTTTTTTTTATTTATTTTTTTACATTTTACAATATTATAGCGTTTCTGTCTTTTTATAAGGATTTTAAACATTCATGCCATATAGGCAGTGTTATAACCAACCTCTTTTTCTTTAGGCACTCATCACTCTTTTATGCTTATATGGGATGGTGTGGATTGAACATAAAAGAATAAAGGTGAGAAGATTGTTTGGGTGCTTGCTTGATTTGTAATTTAACAAGTGAAGTGTGGGTGTTTTAAAAACGACTTCCAACATGAATCAGCACGTCTCTATGGTGATGTATTTTCATGAGCATGCATTTAGTTGTTTGCTCTATGCCACTGTCTCTGAACCACCCTGCTGTTGTAGACGGCATCTGTTCGCATGGACGCTGATGAAAGTGTTAATGATTCCAGCGATATCCTCCAGGATGGTGTTACAGGTGTGCTTACAACAGATGTACCGAATAACTCACACGCCTTCCTAAACATCACCACCGTACACAATTATCAGGATTACTTGCTTTCTGTCAACAGCTGATGTGGGACCGTTGGGTAACTCAAAGTCTGTTAGAAGAAGGAAAGCCTCAGGAAGGAAAAGATTTATGAATGTTCCCCAGGGAAAGAACAATCAGCAGTAAGCTTGAGGAAAATATACTGCACTACTCTGGCTACGTGTACTGTGAAGGAAACAAAGGACAAATGGTGGCTGGGGTGAGGGACACAAAAAATGCAATATTAGCATTTTGGGAATATTAATGGATGACCGGTTAAAACTGTACAGCAATGCATGCATTTTAAAGAGTGGACAGTGAAACAGGTATCGTTGTCTTAAGGAAAGAGCCAGCACTAACAACAATGTCTGTTTTTACAACTGATACAGCACAGAGGTCATAGGTCACCTGCAGCTACAGTAAGACTATTTGCACTAATGTCCCACTGAATCTGAGGTTGTTTTGCTTATTATATAGGCTATACTTTTTTTTTATATCCATGAACTACTGATAACTACTAGAACTAATCCTTGTGCTGCAAGTTCTATTTAGGATTTTAATAACTGATAATCTGATACTAACTATGCTAGTTTGAGATGTTTGTGTTGAGAATATGATTAGGACAGAATTGTAATGTTCTGATGGTTTTAGATGTTTTGGTGTTCAGTCAAAATAAACAGCATTAGGAAGACTGACTGAAGGAAACAACCAATGGTGCTTTTACTTTATTTACCTCTCCATTGTAGCATCTTCTTAAATATGTTTAATATGTGCCTGTGTGGACATATGATAGCGAAAGGGTAGGATGTAATTAGCCTATTGCATTGAAAGGAAAATATTTAAATTGTGAAATTGTACTTTGCTCAGTACAATCACTGGTTATAGATTTAAGTGCAATTCAATAGCAATCCATTTATTTCAATGATTATATGTATAATATTGAATACTGTAAGGTGTTTTTCTTAACATGTTTGTGATGTCATCTAGCCTATATTCATTGTAAGCGTAACTGTATTTGGTGTGTCTTATCACTGTGTCTTGGACTTTGCTGATCTAGGCTACATACACAACCAAATACATATTTCTTTGGTAGGTATGCTGGAATATTTTATGTACGTTTATTACATTATATTTACTTTAACAACGACAAGGCAGCCACTTAGTAGCAGGGTATGGCAATTGCAGTCAGTTAGGCCTACTAAAAGGGTGATTATTGGTTTCCCTGTTTTGTACACTGTTTAACGTAACTAATTGAAGTTGATATTCCTCAAAGTTGTTTTATTATTTTTGTGTATATTAAATAATATAGGCAAAAATACTGACTGTGGTTTTATTAAATTTAGCCGTTAAAGCGTTTTCTTATTAAATACTCATAAATGCCATATCCAGTGCGTGGTAGGCGTCAAAATAAGAATGTATATTGACTTAGGCTAAATGATTAGATTTGAACCCCGGCCGAATCATCACTAACATCCAACGCAAACAGCCAATGTCGGCTACTCCATTTCCCATAGTTCTTCTGAATAGCCAGTGTGCTGGATGACAGCTATCCGGCGCCGAAAGACCGATAGGCACTCAAACGAACAAGCCATGGCGGCCACGGGTGGAGGGAAAATTAGAAGCAGGAGATATCATATTGCCTCTAAACCTTACGCCAAAAGTAAACAGGTAAATAAAAGAAAAGGTGTTTGTTTGAAAAGCATACACTTTTACGATTGTACAAACTACAATGTCATTAATTTCCCCGCTTTGTTATTGTTTGGTAGGATATATATTGTGGCCTACTGTTAGCGCTCACGGCCTCCACGCGCTGATAGCATGTTGAGGAAATGCTACCTATAGTTAGCATGCTAGCTATAAGTTTCTTAGCCGACAAACTAGCAAACCACCGGGAATAGAAACAAAATTGGCAGTTTAAAAACGTAGTAGGCACTGCTATTCGAAGTTCGATTATAGTCGATTAAACGTGTTTAGTGATTAGCAACAGCGACAACTGAGACGCGTTCGCATCTAGTTACGTTGGGTAATGGCAGGGAAGTGGAATTCTAAATATTAGCTGAGCCGACTAGCTTAGTGTTAGCTAACGGCGCATTGTTGTCGTTGCTTCTGAACTTTTGGTACATCGTAAATTGCCTGTTGTTTTATCGTTGTATTTGACGATATGTTCCCCTATACACAACAATATACACGAATGATAAGTGCAGAAAACATTCCGTCAATATATCTTTCTCGTAGTTGACGTTAGCTAAATCTCTGCCAGCTGGATTGCGCATGAAGCATTGCCCGATTGGTAGCCCACATGGTTGACCGAGTGGCTTACCTGTCGCATAGAAAGACACTGATTTAAAATAACCACAAGCACATACCGTACTTACTGAAAAACTGACTGACTTTTCAGTCGATTGTCATGTTCAACATCAAGCAAATTACCTATAATTTCAATTAATCTGCAGATGGTTTAGCGAATAACCAGCATAGCATGCTATGTGCACAATTGTGATTTTTCGTTTTTAGAAGAGGACAGTGTCAGAAAGATAGTTATCTGATTTCTGTATTAATATGCCTATAACCACCAAAAATATTGTGTTCAGTAAAACGCCTTACAATTTGGTTTATTTTTGTTTTAGAAAATCATATTTTACCTTGTATAAATGATTCAGGTATTCCATGTCGTGTCATTGCAGTAGTCTGCTACTTTATATACAATATGCTACTGTTAACCTATTGATGTAATCCACTGATATTATTCAATAAGAACGTATTTGTTGGACCTTCAGTTTTCATAAGACACGAGCAAATGTTATGTAAGTGTAGTGTATTCGTAAATACGTAACTGTACTAAATTACAAATTATGAGCTAGTTAACATGTGGTCCTATAAGTTTTAGTGACCCCAATATGGTTTTGAATAAGAATAAAACATACAAAGGGCAAAGAAAGAGGGCTGTTATATATAGCTTGTTACATATATATGAGTTCCATGTTTCTTATGCAATTGTTTTTGCTGCTGTAGGAGTTGAACGATCATTCAGTATCACTCTGGCAATATTGTTTTCCCTCCATTGTTGCATAATGCTACCAGTTTATAATGTGGAGGCTCAGGGGTACATGGGCCACATGCAGACATGCAAATGTGAATGTTGTGATCTTAGGTGGTATGCATGATTCACTCTTTGAAAGTGGGGAAGCTAAGATATTGGCATTAAGCAGCCATGTACACTTGCACAGTGACTGATCATATGTAATTAGTGGCAAATTGGCAATTGCTTGCAATCTGTTTACTTCTCAAACAGTGGAACTATTTGCTGGTGCTGTTGTCACACTAGAGGGCACATTATAGACTGTAATATATATCACTTGTTTAGATTTAACACCTTTCACATTAATGTCTGTGTATATTTATAGCATAAGGAGAACTTGCAATGTACACAAACTAAAAACCTGTGATGCTTTTATTTCAGGTTGATTGTGTGCTTGTTGTAATTGTAAATGCAGTATTTACACAATTACATTGTCTGACATCTCATTTATTTAATGTGCGACAGTTAGGCCTAAACAACCTTATGCTTAGAAAAGTTTAAATGAATTAGAGAATGCCAAGCCTCTTCAGTACTTAGGTGATATCAACATGTGATTTACTAGTTAAGTGTTGACTAGTTATAGTACACTTTCAAAAATGTGTTTGTTTTGAGGGCATGCCTCATGCCTGACTAGTGTTGACGGGTTGTGACGTTTTAGTTGGCAGTCCTCTTCAAACACTAAATACTGTTTGAACTAGTGCTGGGCGAGAGTGCTAGATATTGATATTGCATATCAAATTTGCCCTTGTTTTGACCTAACACCGGTGCTTCCTGGGTGAACAATACCCATCTAATTTCTGCAGCTTGGGCCTGACTTTGGTCCTGTGACTGTCCACAGAGGAAATACAACCCCAGTTAATACCTTTTTAATCACTGTAGCCTATGCTAGTATTAGGTAAACATAGCTAGTGTGCTGTATTTATTTCAGAAGCAAGAGCTCTTTTGTTGGTGTTTATGTGCCTGCTCCCTCTGATGATGGGTAATGTATGTGAATCTAAAGTAAAGACAAGATGTATGTAGCGTAGACTGCGAACCTGTTTTCACAGATAAGCAGAATGCAACAAGCACACATGGCTCTTATCAGGTAGCGAGAACTAACTTATGAATGTTGGTGTGACGGCATGCATATAAAGTGGTACGCTGCCCCCTTTCACACCTTATATCTACAGTACTTTTACTTTTCCAAACATTACCACAACATTCATGACAATATTGTCTTAGACCATTGTAGTCTCATTCAATCATACTGCACTAATCGGAAACCGAAGTGAATATGTTATGTTTTTATGGGAGGCTTTTACAGCACTTCAAACATTGTACTTTTATTAGAATGTGAAAGAAACGTTAGGAAGTGCACTGAATTGAAGATACCAACACATCAGCGTGTGAATTAAGTACCAATACAGGTTTTCCTGAAATGCAGGCTTTGATATATCTAGTGTGGAGAAAAGTGTGGGAAAATGTTCCCCAGAATTCCCAATGATCCTTTAACAAAATAGTGTAAAATGTATAAGATGTAGTCTATAAAGTTGAATTTGATGATATTCTGTTGTTTTCTTTCCTGCTTGACTTCCTCCCCATTCTCTCAGCAGCAGCCAGGCCTGATCAGTCGAGTGACGGACACAGTAAAGAGCATCGTTCCTTCTTGGCTGCAGAAATATTTCAACAACGGTGAGGCTGCTGAGGTGGATGAGGCTGTGCAGGCACCAGAGCATAACAGCCAACCGCTGCCCCCTAATGGCAGCGAGGTGGGACCTTCTCCTCTTGACGGATGGGACTCTTCAGAGCCCAGCACCAGTCACGCAGGTGAGCCAGGTCCAGATGCCTTGGCTGACAAAGGGGGAGGCTAAGCCCTTTGTCCACCTACAGCAGAGGCCACTAATTGGCGGACCTCGGTCTTGGTCCGGACCCAGGCGCTATCCTATCGGGACCCGGGTCTATAACTGATGAATTATTGAGAACTATTGTATTTGACTGAGGGTCTCTATTGTAACCACTTTTCCCCAGCTGCATAGCACTCAGCCAATCATGTCTACTCATTGACTTGAGTCAGTGAGTGAGATATAGAGTGGATAAAGATGAGGTACGAGACGTAAGAGAAGAGTAATATTCACACGGTGTGCTCTAAGAAAGAGACAGCAAAATCGAGACCTTTTTAAATGAAGAATGGTCAGATTCTTACAAAACCAGAATGTCTCATACAGCATGTTCCGAGACCGTGGCAATTATTAACAGCGGCGATCGTTAGGCTGCCTAGTCTCCCGGAGCGCAAAGCATATTTAATTTCACTCACAACGCTCTCTCGCTGTACACTGAAGCCCGCCGTGACTACAGCACGGAACATCGCAGTGTATACACCAGCCTGCTCAGTTGGTACGTTTGTCTGGTGAGCATCAGTGATCACCGGTGTATGATGGAGGAGGCTTGATGCATTGTTCCGGTAGTCGTGGTGAGTTTCCCTGTGCAGCGTGAGAGAGTTGCAAGTAGCCTACCACAAAAGACACTTTTGAAATCTTGAGAGGCCAGAACATTCAGACGGAGACCTGTATGTAGCCTATACATTGATTTCTGTCGCATATCAAGCCACCTCCATTGCAAATGTGGTTTGGATTTGATTTACAAATATCTTGATATGCCAAAAATTTTATTTGGGCTTGCAGTGTGATCACAAACCCAAAGTCAGAATTTTACTGTATTTTACTTGAATTAAGAATATAACCTTTATTACAGTAATCTATTGTCATAATTCCTCTGTTTAAAGTTTAAAATGTGAAAACTGACAATAGGCCTACATATTGTAGTAATGTTATGTCATTTTATTTGGTCATATTTGACAGTCCGTTGTTGACGACGTACAGAAGTTGATCCAACTACTAGACTACTTCAATACGGAATCCAGACCTTTTGCTTGAGAAAACGTTCTCTAACTTTGAATTGTAATTTTCATTCTTCCCCCAGCAGAGCCTTCGACTAGCAGGGCGTCTCTGAACTACCAAGAGAGCTCCCTGTCTCGCCCCCCTCTGAACCGCTCAAACCTCCACTTCCCTCCGCTGGACGCAGCCTCCCCGGTTCTGGGCTCCTCCAGCAGCCCCTTCACTCAGCCCTCCACCTCCAAGGCCCCCGGGCCCTTCTCTACGGCCCCCGGGCCCTCCACCTCCGTGGCCTCCGGGCCCTCCACCTCCATGGCCCCCGGGCCCTTTTCCATGGGCTTCTCCCTGGTGAAGGAGATCAAAGACAACCTTTCTCAGCACGAAGACGACAACATCTCCACCACCAGCGGTTTCTCCTCCCGGGCCTCTGATAAAGGTTAGTTACTCAGTTAGTCATTAAGGCGTGTGACTAGTCCTTATTATCGTCCGCTGTTTGAACACTCCCGGCTTCCTCTGCAGATGTTCCCACCTCTAAGCCGACGTCAATACCCCGCCTCTGGTCCCCAGAGATAGACAGAACAAATTGTGGGCCTCAGCACGCCCACTCCAGTCTAAAAAAGCCTGCCTTCAACCTTTCTGTGTTTGGAACGTCATCAAACGTAAGTGCCACTGCGGTGCTGCCTTTTATCAGTAAGTGGCTTGTGAAGAATGTCTTGCTTCAATTGCAAACATGCTGACGCCACAGATCTTGCAGTTTAGAGTTATGTTATTAATACACGGCCACTAGAGGACTGTCACCATTTTAATATAACATATTAAGGCTTGGCCCTCATCTGATTATTAATTAGTTCACCTGAGTGGTTAACATTACAGGAAGTGTGTAGCTTGCTCAGTCATGAGAGATGCAATTAACTAGGTAATTTTATCCAAAGCTACTTACAATGAATACTCTTGCTAACCATGGTATCTCTTGGCATGTTCACTTTGATCCATTTCAGATTTGTATTGTTTTTTATTTTATGTGGGATTGTGGAAACTTCACTGGCGTGTACAAAAAGTTTGCACTAAGCTTTTTAAGTACACTATTTAAATATGACAAGTTTCTTCATATTTGGCCCATTCAGTTCTTAGGGGGGAAATTGTAGAGTTGATTACAGGACCCTGGGTTGATATGCGTCTTGATTAGTGCATGTGTCTATGTGCCGTCTTAAAGGGCACGAGCAGAGTTAAGACACCACGATTAACAGTGTGCTGGTTATGTTTTCATGTCATAGTTTGCTTTGTTTTTTTCCCCCCACCCTGCTGAGAATAATGACATGGTTAAACAGTCAGGACCTAATATCTGGCAGAAACTAGCCGCATGGAGCAGGCACCTCTGAGATCCACTAAGCACACCTGACCTATGCTGCTAACATCACGTATCTCCGTACTTCTTTGTATCTGCACTGTAGTCAACGCTGAACAGCTCAGTGCTGACCTCCAGCCAGCTGGGGGATTCACCTTTCTACCCTGGGAAGACCACCTATGGCGGAGCATCTGCAGCCAGGAGCTCTCGCACACGGCCCACCACTCCTTACCAGGTCAGGGTCCGCTAGTCTCAGAACGGGCACACCGTGACATTTTACAAGAAGCGTCGAGCCCTGCTGGTCATAAAGGGAACTGTGTTAATTTGAATAGCGTAAAGTGTTCAGGTGAATGACTTGACGGCATGACTGCCCCGTAGGCCCCGTTGAGGAGGCAGATCAAGGCCAAGCCAGCCGGGACACAACCGTGTGGGGTGACCAGCGCCACTGCCAGACGCATACTGCAGTCCCTGGAGCGCATGTCCAGCCCTCTGGCGGTGAGTACATGAATGCACATACCATCAGTAGGGCTGAACCATTAGTGGATTTTTAACCGAAATTGCGATTTGAAACCATGCGATTAGCACATCGCAAGACATGCGATTTATATGTGCATCTAACCCAGTTTTTGGGTTAACTGGGTTAGATGGGTGAGAGTGACTTGACTTGACCCACTCTTTCTGAATGCAAAAGATTTGACAGACTGCTTTGGAAAACATCAGTCTATAACTACCTCTAATACACAAACAGTTTCGCTAACATAAAAGATACGTGTATTAATAAACATTGAGACTGCAACCACACTAAACTAAGTATTTTCCTGTTTGTTCAGACGGTGAAAATAGCGATCTTTTATATATACTTTTTTCTATAGGAGTACTGTGCAAACTCAATATTAATGTAACTAAGAGATTTGCTGGAAAGGAATATTTTTTTTGTGTACTTAAAAACACTCTAGAAAACGATACTCACTACCTTAATAGGGCATTAGCTTACTAGCTTGCTGTACAACATACAGTCAGAGCTTCCGCCTGTGAGCAGACTTGTATTGAATTTGCATAAAGATGAAAAATGTCATTTTTCCACACCCCCTTGCCGTACGGGATCTCCTAAACACACTGCGTGCAATCCCGACGTACATTATACCAGAGACATGAATTGTGTGCGGCGTTTCACCCTATGTAGTGGGTCATAGCCGTAACAAGGCAGCCAGCGTCCGGTTCACAAGACGCATTGCTTAAAAAGGTAAGACGTGTAGCACAGGCATACTCTCTTACTAACAATATGCCAAATCCAAACAGTACTCGGACATGCTTCACGGCAATGAGAGCTCTACAACCTCGGGTGGAGCTAGTCATGTCTATGATGAAGTTGTGTGTGCCGCATATTTGTTAATATGAGCGCGCATAACCGGCTTAAGTTCAGACCGGCCGATCACCCATAATGGTGCACACACACCGGAACTATGTGCGTCAAGATGCACCCACAGGAGTTTTTCTAGGATCAAACATTTAGGGGGGGCGCTAATGAGAGTTCAGTGCTTGCTAAATCACAAAATTCACTGAATAACAATGAATGTATTTGTTTGTCCCATCGCTAACAGGCAAGCCAAGTTAGAAAATTTGAGTTTGATGTGACCTGCGTGAAGTGATTGATTCATGACAGATTGACGTGATGTATCACAATCAAGTTGGAGGTTTTATTATCAAGTGGTTAATGGACACTGTTTTCTTTTTTATTATTATTGGCGCAAATAGATGCCATAGACAGATATGCACCTTTTTAAAAAAAAAAAAAAAAAAGGTGCGGACCCCACTTTGAGAACCACTGGTCTACATGATACATTTTGGCCACAATGTTCTAGTCCAGTAGATCATCTCAATAAAATTGTTGCATTTTCTTGTTTTCACGATAGGATGCCAAGAGAATTCCTTCTGCAAACTCTTCCCCCATGTCAGTAGTAAGTATGCCTATCTGGGTTGTTGTTAAACCTTCAAGGGAACAGAGGTGATAAAATGTATAACATAATGTAATTTATTTCACAAAGAGCTCAACATACTGTTTTTTTCTAAACTAATAGAACAATCATGTTTCTCATTTCCTGTCTCATTGCAGTCAATGGATGGCACAAATCTAGACCTTTCACATTTCCAGTCCAAAAAGAAGAGGGTAAGTCTATTTCCCACCTTCTCACCAAACCCATTAGAGGTTCCATAACAGCCTAGATGTTTGTGCTGCATCTGTGTCAGAGTTTTGTTGTTGGCTTTGGTGCAGTTATGTGTGCAGCTCTCTCTAAGTAGCAAGCCATTGAACAGCAAGGCCATTGTGAAAGCTCAGCCACACTTGCTTCAGTCTGTCACCCAGCCTCCACCTCCTCTGCCTGCTGTTGGCATCTTTAACGCTAGTGAAGTGATTATCTACGGTGGTACACAGCTGTTCCCCTCCGCGTGCCTGCTTGTTGACGCGTGTCAGCCAGCTTGACTTGACGGGGCTAACCCGTGTGTGTTGTTCACTGTAGTCCAGTGTTGACTAGTGCCAGCTCTGGATGGATTGTAGTAATGCGTGTGAACGGTACCAGCTGTGACAACTGCTGGACATTCTCATTGGGTTATTCGACCCCCTGCTGGGCATACAGCGCTCCACAGCTTAACAGACAATTTCGTGTACATTAGATTTTTGTAGGCGTTTTTATTTCACGGTTACATTTTCTGTCATCTGTATTTGCTTTTAAAATGTATTAAAAAGTGTTTCTTAGTTGTCTAGTAATACAGCATTTCAACACAACCTCAATACTAGGGTACTACTAATACTAATACTAGTACTGTATCTCCACCCTCTCTGCAGTTGGACTCCCCCTTCCCCCCGGTGCAGAAGCTGGTGATCCCTGCAGCAGCCTCCATTTCAGGGAACCGCTCGTTGTCTTTCAGGCCCTCTCTGACTCCGGGAGGCGTCGGCCGAACCTTAGACAGGCCCTACAGAGACACGGTCAGAGCCACAGTCTTGCATTGGCACCCATCTAAACCGAATAATAATAAAGTTGGTTTGTTTCTATGTTTCTAACACCTAATCGTTTTCAAACGCACCTACAGCCCACCAGACAATCACTGCACATACGTGAAGAAAGCCCCGGCCCGTCAAGAAGGTACTTGTGCTCCGTTAAAACAAACGGCATCAGACAGTGACTCCCCGTCCTGTAATGTAATTCAGCACGTACGCCACACTGACCTGTGCCCGTCGCTCTGCCACCAGCACAAGCAGCTCCAGTGGGCCCGTCTACCCCCTGTCTAGCACGCCCGCAGCCACCAGCACAGGCCCTGGCGGGGGGGGCAAGATGAAGAGGGAGAGGACCAGCACACGGCCTTCCTCCAGGCGCCCTGAGGATGAGGAGGTAACACACACACACACAGAGAGCTCCGCTAGCTACGATTGCAGACATTGCATATTGTCACCTGCCCATAATAATAATAATATTAAATAAATTAATAACAATTAACTTGCATCTGCAAGCGTGAAACTGTGACCTTAGATGCTGTGCTAATATGCACACGAGAGGGGCGTTCACATTTGGCGAACGCGTTTGCTTAGAATTGTGAACATTACGAATTGATTAGATTTAAAGTTGCCTTTCATCCAGCGACCGTGCGTTCGCCGAGAACTACCTCCTCACACCGTTGGCTCGTGTTTGCAAACGGAAAACCGCTTTGAATTTATTCGCAAGAATGTTGATGTGTGAAGTGCGGTTGCCAGGGTTACACCTGGCGATGTAGGGTGCTGTGATAAGCTTGCTTGCTTGTCGTTTCCAGGCAGCTGAGGTGCCCGACCTGCCGGCCATCTCCCTGCCCATCAGCGCCTTCAGCCTCCCCATCTTAAACTTCTCCACTCCGCCCCCCCCTGTTGCCACCGCGTCCAGCGCCACCCCCGGCCCCCCTCCGGCGACCCCTGCCAGGCAACCTGCCGCCGACCAGGTCAGAATGTGCTCCACTACTAAGCTCCGGGCGTTCCCAGTCCCGTGCAGTCGCTGTGTCCTCTGACTGAATGTTGCTCTCACTGTGCTGTGCTCCAGGCATCTCCTAAGGCCTCTACGCCCCCATGCACGCCATTCACCTTCTCCTCTCCCATAGTCAAGGCCACCGCTGCCAGTCCGCCTTCCTTTTCCCCGTCTGTAAGTAGTCAGGGCATGCACGCGTTCCATCACTACACCTGCCTGCTTGTTGTTGTTGTGCTAATAATACTCTTCCCACCCTTTAGGCTGGATTTACCTTCAGCGCACCTGTAGCGAAAATGGGTCCCTCCATGTCCAACGGGAAGCTGGTGTCTCCCATAGTGACACTGGGTACGTTTTGGTTACTTGGTCTTTGTACGTGGCTCAGACTTAATGCGCAAAGTGGTGTTATCAGAGACACAATATAAGGATTTTGATATTATGGCTGTTACTACTAGGTACTGCATTGTTTTAATATGGTTGTCTTCTTTTTTTAAATGGAACTGAAACAAGGGCTGTGTATTCCAGCACTGAGTCTATAAATACACTATGCAAGACATTGGCAAACACAGCCCATTTTATATTTAGAACTATTCACATTTTTACAGCATTTGCATTGACTCAATCTCTTTAATAAATACAGCACGTCTAATAAATAGCACAAACATATAAAAGCATGGCCTAGCTAACCTTTGAATTAGCTTACCGCTCCAAATGTTAGCAGTTGACAGCATTCTCATCCAGCTAACTATCTTGTATGTGGATGGGTGATATTTGATTCCATCTCTGACTGTAGTAAGCTGACTGTTTTTGGTTTTAATAAACAAATACAGTGAAGTCAGCCACAAGCAATAGCACAGAGGAGTTTGAGGGATGCTTCAAACCAGCCAAGTCACTGAAGCAAGGCAGCGTGCTGGATATCCTCAAAGCACCAGGTAAGAATGCATTACACATCTAGCATGGCTAATGGTCAGTCATCTGTTAACCTTCTGTTAGTCTTGGCAGAGCCCGACTCAGCGCTGGCTAACTGTCTCCGTATCCGCTTACTCGACAAGCGAGGTATTTTGATTTGACACGCATGACGACCAACTACCAGAGGTCGCGTGAACTGGACATTTTCCATCATTGACTGAATATTTTTAACAATGGCGGAGAAATCTGAAGGTCGTCCGTCAATTTGACAGATTACACTGAGGGAAATCTACTAGTCCTGAAGCAGGACGCCGATTTCATAGTCTTTAATTGCACGTTGAATCAAACTACGATGCGATCATCACTACAGCGAGTGTTTGAAATAGGCGCGCTCATTTTTAAAGCTTATGCTTATGGATGAATCTTTGACTTGAAAGCTGAAAGGTTAAATTTGTAGGCTAATACGGTTGGTATAGACACCATGGTTTCATTTCAGTGTTCATATAGCCGGTTGTGCCGATACAGAAACTGGAACCATAACTATCGTGCAACAGCAGAAAATGTTTTTTGAGAACTCGTTAAAAAAATTGCATATTCCAGAAACACACATCAAGGGGCCTAATTCTAAAATAGCGGATATAATCCAACATATCGTTAATGGAACAATACAAAGCCTGGTCGAGGCTTCTTCCTAAAATGTATCCTAAATGCATTTGGTTAGATTGACATCAGACTACGTATTTGCCCCATAAACCTTATGATCACGAGTGTGCATTTGTCACATATTTCAGGTTTAGCCTGTGTAGATTACATTAGCTAATATTTTCATTTTCCAGCGTTTGAGCGTCATCTTTTTCTTAAACCGAAAGAAAGTGTAGTGGCACAATATTTATATTATAGGAGTCGACAATGGAGACGGAGAGAGATGAATGCCTGGAACATGATTAGTTCATAACCAAATTAGCTACTTTTTACATCATAAGTCGCTAGCAAAGCGCGTCATCTAAACCAAGACAACATGACAACTGTCGCGGTAAAGGCTGACTGATGCCGACTGCCCCAACAATATCACTGAAAAGACGAAGCTACAAATGGGGTTATCAATTTGATGCTTTCCTGCTAAACTAGCTGTCTTGTTAAAGTGTAAAACTAACACGAAACGGCTGTTTTATAGGTCTTGTAAAATTTGTAGGCTCAAAACGGCTTAAAACAAATCTAACATTTTAAATAGGTAAATATAGCACTGCGCTGTCGTTGCACTGGAAATGACGGATGCATACTTGATACAGCCAATGGAAATCGACCGTATCACTTCCCGAAGGCCCGAGAGTCCCATGTCTAGCCTCCAGACATGGGACAGCTGATACATATACCCATATGTATCAGCCGTTCAGCACAGAGTTGCTAATGGACGGAAGTGGCTGAGACCATCCTTCTGTGTACAAGGATGTTGAGGCATCTCTTTCCCTTTCCAGGCTTCTCCTCTGCCGGTGCGTCTTCCGGCTCCAACGCGGCTCCCCAGCAGAACCCGCTGAACGCCGTTTCCACGACGCCACCTCCCGCCACCCCCTCCTCCGCCAAGGGCTTTGGCCATCTGTTCAAGCCACCGGTCGGCTCGTGGAGCTGTGACGTGTGCCTGGTGCAGAACAAGCCGTCGGATACGAAGTGTGTAGCCTGCACCACCCCGCAGCCCAGGCCCCCTGCGTCCAACCCGTCGGACATGAAGCCCGTGGCGGGGGTCGCCTCGGACACTGCCAGCCCACCCTCCAAAACCAGCGCAGGTTTCGGCGCGGCGTTTGCCAAGCCCGCCGGCACCTGGGACTGCGACACGTGCCTTGTGCAGAACAGACCGGAGGCGGTGAAGTGTGTGGCGTGCGAGACGGCCAAGCCCGGCACCGGCGTGAAGTCCTCGCTGGCGCCCCGCTCCGTCTTCTGGCCGGCTCAGACCTCCGCGGCCCCCCCGGGCGCCATGGCCGGGTTCGGAGACAAGTTCAAGAAGGCGGAGGGGGCCTGGGAGTGTGACACGTGCATGGTGGAGAACAAGGCCCAGGACGCAAAGTGTGTGGCCTGCATGAGCGCCAAACCAGGTAACCATCTCCTTCGCCTTCCAGCACCGGGCTGGGTTAGAGCGCCCCCTGGAGCCACGCCTTTCTCCCCAGCTCAGTCCATGTTTGAAATGCACTTTTGCTAGAAAGTGACTGTTGCTGGGGGGAGAAGAGTAGAGGCTGGATTAACAGAGAAGGGTCCCAACGGATGGCACATCTGCGTTTGATTTTTAGATAGGTAATATCGGTCGTTATTTCTCTCTGAGGATGTTAATAGGTGTTTTGAATTCCCAAGTACCTACGATCAATCTGAGGTGGTATTTCTACAGCAAACTGTGTTGAGGGTAAAATGAATGTTTCAGGCCATGGCCTGGTCTGGGTGCTGCCTGAGTCCACCAGCAAAATGCCATTGGTGACACGCCCACTTAAAAGACGGGAAGCGTTCCATTGAAATGCATTACAATGTAGTATCTTGTTATTATTCCAGTATCTTTGATAGAGAGAAGTAGTGTAGCCTACAGGTACACTGGGCATGGGCGTGCCGGTGTAAACAGAAAGCATTTTGTCAGAACATTTCATAAAAAGGAGGAACAGCATGGTGAAAAATAAGATGTATTTTCTTGACTGTATCACTGCAACCTTTACTGAAAGGAACCCTTGAGTCATTGCGATTTATATATTTTCCCTTTGGTGCTCCAAAACGGTAAGAAGTTCATCGCACATTATGACATGAACCAATCTGTTTGCATAGGACAACTATTGTTCATCTGAAGACTAAGTCCATCTCAAAAGACAATGTTACATGGCTTATTGTTGCCAGCGCTGGCTGTTAAGGGACCGTCAACAAATTACTATAAATGAGTTACGAGCGCTGGCGGCTTAGGAACACTCAACAAATTACTGTGAATCATAATGATTTGAATAATGATGAACAGCAATGAACAAATAGCCTAAGAACCGGTTCAGGCGCCGGAACCATTCTAAAAGTATAACTTTGGAACCGGAATTGTCAAAAATCCCAATGATTGCCAGCCACTCAACCCTCAGGTGGAGGAGGGTCATGCAGGCTCACCGTTTCCATTCTACACTGCAATGATTTAAGAGTAAATTTTACCCCCCCCCCCACAACACTCCAGGAGCGTCGGTGTCCTCGGCAGCTCCCGCCCCCGCCAGCAGTGCTCCCGCTTTGGGCTTCGGGGACAAGTTTAAGAAGCCCGAAGGTGCCTGGGACTGTGACGTCTGCTGTGTTCAGAACAAGGCTGCCGATGTGCAGTGTGTCGCCTGCCAGACAGCCAGGCCAGGAGCTAAAGTGGAGCCCAAAGGTAATCCCAGAGCTCCGCTAGAGTGCCACTGAAGGGCCTGTCCACAGCAGAGTGATTGACACCGCTTGATGTGTGTGTGTGTGTGTGTGTGTGTGTGTGTGTTAACTTGTATTGTAAGCGGTGTTGGCCAATGGTGCTAAATAATGTGACGACAAATCAAAGTACAGGAACTACTGCATCTGCACAACTTGTTGATTTTGTTTCTTTTCTTTAGGTTTTGGTTCCTCCACTCTGGGCAGCGCTGGTTCATCCGCTGTGGGCAGCGCTGGTTCAGGAGGATTTAAGTTTGGTGCAACTTCAGAGTCTACCTCTGAGTCTGGGGGGTTCAAGTTTGGGGGAACCCATCCAGATTCGTCCTCTACATCTGGTGGATTCAAATTTAGGTCTACATTTGGGGGCTCCACGTCCGACATCACTTCAAAAGACACTAGTAATTCAGCAGGGTTCAAATTTGGCGGCTCCACGGAGGGCTTTACGTTTGGGGCCGCGTCCACCCTGACGACAGACAGTGCCGATAAGAAATCTGACTCTGGGTTTAAATTTGGCAACGGCAGTGGAATAGCTTTTGGATCGGGCACGTCTAACACGGCGAGCAAGCCGTCCAACGGTGGCTTTTCCTTTGGACTATCAAAACCTGACGTGACTACACGCTGTACTGATGTAACGGCGCCCCCTGCCGCTTTCACCCTCCCTGCGTCCTGCCAAATGACGATCGGCAGCGGCGCCTCTTCGACTGACTCCACGTCGACGAGTACCACCACCGCCACAACCACCTCCTCCTCCTCCGGCGCCTCTGTGTTCAGCAGGCTAGGAGAGTCCAGCCGCGCCGCCACACCACTAGGGGGCGCCACCTTCAGCTCCTCGACAGCAGAGAAGGAGCCCGCCGCGGCCACGTTCACCTTTGGGAAGCCCGAGGAGAAGGAGGCCGCCACCAGCGCCTCCACCGCCGCCCCCGCCGGCTTCATGTTCAGTGCTGCTAGTAAGGAACCCGGGAATACGTCGTCCACGGCGACGCTAGGGGGCTTCTCCTTCAACAACCCCGACCCCCCTAAAGAGGCCCCCGCACCCACATTCACGTTCGGCAAGCCAGCAGACAAGAGCGAGCGCACGGCCCAGGACGCTCCCAAGCCTGCCTTCACGTTTGGACAGAGTGCGGCAGGTGAGAGATAGCTGTTGGCTGTAGGATATAGCTGTTGGCTGTAGGATGGAGCTGTTGGATATAGGAGTGGCTGTAGGATATAGGGACGACCACGCGCTTTGGTCCTCGCTTGTTATATTGACGCTGATATCCAAGCGGGGTTCTTCATTCCCATTACTCCATCCAGCTGTATGGTGGGGTGATGTGATGCAGTGCAGACGGACACTAGTGCCTTGTTAGACGAGGCTCTCTACGGCAACTCCAGTCTGACTCGCACACCGTCTGCTAAGATATGAATGAAGTGCTGTTTTTTTCCCCCCTGTCCTGAGTTTTATTCCTGAGCATTACATAATTACATTTTTTGTCTCCTCCACAGAGACGCCTGCTGCTCCTAAAGCAGGCTTCTCCTTCGACGCCACCGTCACCACCTCCTCCACACCGGTCTCCAGTCTGTTTGGCAGCAGCTCCACCCAAGTGCAGGCCCCCACCGCCTCCCTAGCGGCGGGCGGCGGCGGCTTCATCTTCGGCTCCAGCGCCTCGTCCTCTGCCAGCGACGCCGCCTCGGCCAAGGCCTTCGTCTTCGGCCAGAGCCAAGACGGCCAGACGTCGACCTCACCGGCCAGCGCCATGAACTCCAGCCCGGCCCCCGCTCCATCTCAGCCCTTCCTCTTCGGGGCGGCCACCAACCCTGCTCCTCCTGTTGCCGCAACTCCGTTTGCTTTTGGCGGAGCAGCGCCCTCTGCTGCCTCATCTGCAGGTTTGCCGCCTCCTCTGGGATGTTTGGAGCATGATGGACTAGGCTGTAGTTTATGTTGTTTCCTCCGGGCTGTTCCGTAACTAGACGTTTAAGATCTTTTTTTTAGTGGTTTATCTGTAGTAAAGTTTTGCATCTGTTTAAGTCCAAGAATGTCTTAACGTTGAATGTCCTCTATGGACACGTTCTTCTTCCTCTAGCCACAGCAGCAGCCCATTCCCCGTTTGTCTTCAGCTCGGCTCCATCTGGCGGGTTTGGGGCTAGCCAGGCCCCCTCCAGTTTGGGATCGCCAGCTCCCCCAGCCTTCTCAACCTTCGGCTGCTCGTCCCAGGCGCCGGCCTTCGGGGTCAAGCCCACCGCTGCTGCCCCCGTCTTCGGCCACCAGACCAATCCCGCGCTGGCGTTCAGCGCGGGCGCTACCTCCACGCCAGGTGTGTGGCTGCAGCGGGCCGCCCTGTCCTGCCACTGGGAACACTGGGTGGATCCACCGTCTTATTCACATGTAACACCTGTTCCTTCAGGCGGGGGCTTCCAGTTCGGAGGTGCCAGTGCATTCGGAGCCTGCTCCACCGGTGTGTTTTCCTTCGGAGCGGGGAACACGGGGTCTCCGGCGCCACCTGCCGTCCCCTCCCTCACCCCCCAACCCCCGGCAGCTGGAGGTGGATTCGTCTTCCAGCAGCCCCCCGCGTTTAACATTGGGTATGGCCCACCTCCTCCTAACGCTTGGCCGTAATCTGTGTGTGTGTGTGTGTGTGTCAATTAGCAGCTGTTTGTGATGAGGGTGGTGACGCGGTGTCATTTCTTCCTCCAGGTCAGCAAAGTCCTCCTTCGCCGCCGCCCCCCCCGCCGGCACACCGACGATCGCCGGGCGAAAGATCAAGACTGCTGTGCGGCGCCGGAAGTAGAGCTCGCACAGAGAGACACAAGACCTAACTTTGACTTGACCATTGCCCCCTGACGGCAGAGCGTAGCTTCAGAGGGCCGCAACCAGACAAACACTGAAGTACTTAGCATGTAAAGGAGGTCCGCGGATCGGAACTGCTGTATCCTAGGGCTGGATAGACGGCCGGGTGTTTATCGGGGGTGGTGGAGGACGTGTTCCCATGTAGAGCTGTTTAGAATGGAATACCCTCCTACAGGACATCTTAATAACTATAAAAGAAACTGTTAACTTAAGACAATAACAACAACCACGACGCAAGCAAGGAACCTCTGCTCGACTTTAAAAAACAAAACAAGCAAGACGTTCATATCTATATTTTCAACACCTGCAAATGTCTGCTATAGGCTATAGGCATGACTTTTTTTGTAATAAAATTACAAAGGCAAAAATTGCAAAATCTGAGAGTTGCGAGTGTACAAAAAATGTTATTAGTATGGTGGATAAGGTTATGAACTGCAATATTGCAGCGAGGTAGTGAGAGATGGGCAAATCTCCGATGGTAACTCCTTTTTTTTTCTAGGAGTAATACAAGATTCATAGAGTAATCGCAGTGCCATTGGAGACGTAGCCACGATGTTAGTGCTGTGTGTGCTGTAAGCGTGTTTCTGTGCGACGAATGAAGCGTGCTTGTGTTACTGTTTTCCTTTTTGTTTCCCCCCCCTACTTGTGTACAGACTTGAGGTGTGTTTGGGTTTCTTGGTACATGCTTGAGGTTGCGTGTATGAAAGCTGAATGTGGTCGGGAGAGCTGCCCAATTCACGCGGCCAGCCCCCCGTAGGTGAGAAGCAAAATGAATGTTTGAAACCATTTGAGGGTTGAGTGTCTGGGATAGAGGGAGGGGACCTGATCTGTGCACTGCTGCGAATGGGTGGGGCAGGAGGTGGAAGGGAAGACTCCTCCCTCCCCCAGTGTCCTCCTCAGAACTTTGTAAATTAATAGTTCCCAGAATTTGTTCCCCCCCCCCCCCCACCAATTGGTCAGCCTCTTGACAAACTCCTCTTCCTCTCATGTTTCCTCTGTCCTCCCTCCTCCTCTCCCTCCCACCTCCCATACCCCC
>JAODTR010035871.1:0-20758 GCA_025399935.1 Amblyopsis rosae | reverse complement strand
CCCCCCCCCCCCCCCCCCCCCCCCCCCCCCCCCCCCCCCCCCCCCCCCCCCCCCCCCCCCCCCCCCCCCCCCTGTCATTTCCAAAATGGACGGTGCAGATTGCTCTGGTCCTTTACGATAAGGAGAAGCGAAATAATCCTCGTAAAATAGAAATGATTAAAGGCCCGTGCTCTGCTGGTAAAGTGCAACTTGCGGATGTCCGTGACATTTATTGGGTCCGTATAAAGTCGCACTGAACAGTGTGAAAGTGTGCTTTGTGTGTGTGTGTGTGTGTGTGTGTGTGTGTGCGTGTGTGTGTGCGCACGCGGATTCAAGTGCCAGATTCCATTTGAAACTTACGAGCTCGGAAGCTACTGGGCCTTATAATTAAACATTCAAACGCGATCTTTAATATTAATGAAGTCCTACTTAGACTTCCCTCTATTGTCCGGTAATGTACACTTTACACGCGGAGCTTTTCATTAGCCTGCTCTGCCAAAGCTGAGAGATTACAGCGTAGATGTTGGGCTTGGCAGAGCCACGTGCATCCGCACTGCGTGTGTGTGTGTGTGTGTGCGCGCGCACATACAATCGTTCAATGGTCTTCTGTGAATGCACACCATGTCTGCATATTCTTAGTAAAACATGTGCGTGTGTGTGTGTGCACGCGCTTGCACACTTTAAGGATTTACAATCTGTCACATGATACACCTCAGGAACACCAATTTTTACAGGGATTAGCGCAAAAAAAGCATAAGAGCGACATATGAATGAAAACAGTAATCTCCCCTCTTTTGATCTTGATGAAGAATCTTGTCAGATACGTTTATATATTAATCGGGACAACTTTGAGCTTTGCGTGGGTTGGGAGATGTTACAGGGCCGAATCGAATCCAACGGGTTGAGCCTATTTGACAGCTCTGCTTTTCCCTGAAGACGCAGATTCATCTAAAAGCAATGTGTTGATGATGATGGGACTGGAGTCATAAAGCAAGTGGCTCTCGTTGGGATTTCCATAGCCACGTGCTATGGAAAGTATGTTGCTACAAAATTAAGGAAGATTACATTTTCAGTCAATTTCTGCTTGAATGCAAAACTTTAATAGGAAACTTTACTGAAAAGTGTTCTGAACATTGTATTTCAGTACATAACTGTAAAAAAGCTACTTAGTACCAATTAAATCATTTCACTTTCATATGTTATTGCAAAGGAATATGTCACTCCTGTTTAAACAATATTTGGATGACTGAAAGCTGCAAAGCACTGCATATTAAATCTGACACAATTTGTTATTTGTTGTGAGAGATAGACTTGCTAGGAACAGTCAATGGCAATCTTCAAAATCCCAGTCCCCCCTTTGTAGTCAGCAATACTGTGAGGCAGATGGGAAGATGTTTTCCAAGCTACTGCATGCCCTGTGCCCTGAAGACCTTCGTCATCACGAGCAGCTGCTAGCGCTCTGCGTTCACACACACACACACACACTTTGAGTAACGCAGTTGAAAGACGATTAACGGAAGTCATTTCCATCTCTGGAAAGACCTATTTAACTGTATATTTTCAGGTCCATTTTTGTTTTCGAGCATCCCGTTGATCAGTATATACTCACTTTTTTATTTGCTACAAAACACCTGCTAGCTTGATTAGCTTAGGTCACTTCTTCACTACCAAGTCAAGAACTGAACACACGGCATTGTGGGTAGTGACAGGTCATCATAACGGACGCGTTTAGATTTCCCTAAATTGTAACCAATGTTACCCAGTGCAGGTATGGTTAACCTGAAGGCCTACAAGAAAGGTTGGGTTTTGTTTCTGCCATCACACCACAAGCTTAAAGCGCTCAGATATAGAGATCTGCTAGCTAGGCTCAGAACACAAAAGTGGAGCTTTTATTGTGAGAAGAGGCCATTTCTTCCCGTGTCTGAAAGTCATGCCTGAGATGCCGAGCGCAGGCTTAAACACCTCTGCTCTCTCCCCATCACCTGCCAGGGGTAGCTCCTGTGCTCCAAATATACTTTACTAAACAAGGAACTGTACTCATAGTGGCATTCTCTACTTCTTGCCTTTTTGCCACCTCCATCCGTCCAAAGACATTACAAAACAGACAAGAGGCTCAGCGAGACAGCCGGTGTTGCTGGTGTCACCCGCAAAATCCGGCGGATTCTCCGACGCTTTCGACTCACGGAACAATTTTTTTTTTTTGACAAACAAAACGTTTCCAGATCCAACATCCCCCCCGCCTACTAGTTTGAGAATCGTCTGGCATTTGTGTGAAAGTGGTGCTGACAGACTCTTCCCGTTAAGCACGCAGCGTTTTCCTCCACCATCGCCAGCTTGTAACACTGAAGACCCAGACCCCGTTCTCCCTGCCAACATGGTTCCAGTCTGGGCTAAAGAGGCTGAGCCTTAGGGGCTGACATAGCCCTGGCAGCTGAAGATCTCAGCCCCCAACCCCCTGGGGCGGGCATCTGGGTGACAGATATGTGATCACCCCTACGGGGAAGAGGGTGGAGTCTGTACCCCTCAAGCAGATAGGGCCGTGTTCTTTTGACTGGCAGCAGCACCTTCTAATTTTAGGGGGAGGGGGTTTACCGACCCCTCCTTTCCCCGATGTACTTGCAGAAACCACTTGAGGCGTAGCTTTGTAGAGGCTGGCACCATAGACAGGGTTTAGTCAGTACAAACACATTCATATCTGCAAAACCCAAGGGGACTCACACACACACACACACACACGTTCTAACAAACACTGTTTTACATGTCGACATTTCACAATTACATATATGTGTGACAATGAGTGAAATGGCCTCTCTGTTGTGCTGCAGTAGCAGCCTTCGGGATCGCACACTTGTGCCTGCGACCTTGAAAGTTCCCAACTCCTGCCGCGGCCCTGCGGCAGTGAGGGATGAATACCAAAAAAACACCCTGCCCTCTTTTGAGTGCACCATGGGAGCTTCTGGTCAGGTTATGAGTTGGTGGTCGTACTTTAAGTGTGGGACAGTGCTTTGCAAGGTTACAAGTTCACGGCAGTGGTGGCAGGACGTGTTTATCACTAGTAGCATTACTAGAGGCATTCTTTTAGAGACAGATCTCTGGCAAATATGTCTTGTTCAAGGACAAGCCTAACAGCAAAGTAGCGAAAATGTGAAAACTCCAAAACAATAGCAACGAGAATACATGTAAACAAGATAGGGATGCTATATAGAACTGCCAAGTCAGAGATATATATATATATATATATAGATCACAGAGCAGGGAAGTACTCAAGTACAAATACTTAAGTAGCTTTTCAGGTATATGTACTTTACTATGTATTTTTCTAACAACTTTAACAACAAAATATCTGTACTTTCTACAAATTACATTTTCAAAACAAGCTAGTAATTTTAATGAGTTCGGAAACAATGTGTTTGGAAATAACTAAGAGGAATTGTTTTTATTTTTTATTTTGCATTTATTTTGCAAGTGCCTTCCCAATATCATAAATACTGATTTCAAACCTAAAGTGAAGAGAAGAAATACTATCCCTGATAGGCCTAATGGCGCATACTACGTGAATTAAGTAACAAGATGAAACAGACAAGGAAGGCTCTTTCAGTATGCTGTAATTATTTAATATTATGTCTAATTGTTCTGTGGGTACGCTACATAGTTTTTATGGTGACTATGTCTATGAAAAAATATGAAAGATGTATAGCCTACATTGAATGCAGTTTATGACAAAGCAAGGACAAATAATCTAGTTTATCTCACATATACTGCTGTTGTGCTCACCGTGTTAAGAGTTTTGGGTTCTAGCAATTGTAAAAAACGATATCAGGATATATTATAATAACTAGGGATCCAGTTTTTTCAGTCCCGATCCGATTCCAGTGTAAAATTAAGTTTTAAGTTAAGTTGCAAAGTAAATGACAGTCAATCTCTATTTTAGGACTTTTTTAGAAGCCTGCTGCTGATAGTGTGGCCTGGGTAGGTTAGACATGGCTGATGCGTGACAGTAGATCAACGAATGTAAATACATTTTATTGGATCAGCCCCATGGATCGGTTACAACTGTTGTTGCGACTGCTGTTACAACAATTGTCACCGATACCGATCCAGCTATTTAAGTCAGCATCGGACCGATTTCCAATCTCAGTATCGTATCGGTGCCATCCCTAATAATAACATTATTTAGATGATATTTTATTACATTATTCAAACAATATTATCTCGAGGTTCAGTTAGCCTTTGCCCAGAAACAGCAGTCCAATTTAATGTTGTTCACAATTTCTACTTTTTTTCTTTTCAGTACATTTCAGAGCCTGTGCTTTTTTACTTTTACTTGAGAACAGAGTACAGTATTTTTGACGCCTCTGATATAGATGTATATACATATACACGCCTATATAGACCAGTACACTGTATATACACTCACATATTACAAGACAGACAGAGAGGTGTCAATCAACACCCACGCAGTCCTGGGTAAGCGCACTGGAACTCCTAACACCTATATGCAGGTGCTTTAATAACAGCAGAATGCCTTTGTCACACTTAGGAGTTTACCAGTTATGTCAGTTTTCATATTTTATGCATCAACTTTTAACACCCACCACAAGCAAGAAGAAAGAAAGCATCTGAAAGCTGCACTCTAGCAGAAGGGCTTTTAATGCGGGGCTGGGGGGAGGGGGTGGGGGGGACAGGAAAGGCCTGTGCTGCTGCTGCTTCCACGAATTAGAGTCAAAGTGATGCTCTTCCCAGGCTGTCACACCTGATTGCCCCACACAGCATCTTGGCGTGGGTGAGGGGAGGAGGGGGAGCTCCGGGATTCCTCCACACCCACCGGGACAATCACAGCAGCGCCGGAGACATTTTGCACCTACATCGGTCGGAAGCATGTCTGTCGCCAAGTGAGCCTCGCTCACCGACGAGGAGCGAAACGGAAGCTCTTACGTCCGACCTTAACCGTTCTCCTGAATATTCCTCAAGTGAAACGCTTATCCTGACTGGCTGTGGCATGTTCCGTGTTCCCTGTGCGCACGGTGGTCTCATCTCATGAGATTCGCCTGCAAAGCAGCAATCACCTGATGTGTCAGCTGGCTTGGATCATCTGATAATCTAGCCAGGCGTGACTCCGTGGCCTGCCTGAACTTCTGGAACGCTGAGTATGGCACGCTCCGTGTTCAACATCTGGGTGGCTGTTCAATCGTCTCAGATTCCCTGCTTTAGTGCAGCTAATGCGCATAACGCCTGTATAACCTACGGTAGGGTGGTACAACGGTGAGCAGTTTGCTCAAGGGTACACCGGCAGGTAGCACAGCGGGCCTGTGTCGGCCGCCGGGCGCTCTATACGTGGCGTGCACGTGAGATGGGCGGTCGTTGAGAACAGCCTAAAAAAAAAATATATATATATATATATATATATAAATAAATAAATAAAATAAACGATTCGGTGGCGAGTGAAGGTCTATTTGTAGGTGGGGAGATTGACGGGGGGATAGGGGCCAGCGAGATTGAGGGATCAGGGCTGGATATACTGTGTCAGATGGGTAAATGAGAGAGAGAGAGAAAGAGAGAGAGGGAGAGAGGCTGACAGCACATAAACAGTCCCGGAGGCGAGAGCAAATTGAGGGGTGGGTGGGTGGTCGGGTGGGTCGGTGGCGGTGCAGAGGCAAATAAAACAAAGAGCGAGAGATTTGACGCTGACAGAAGAGAGCATGCTAGCGCGGCAGCTCATCATTAGCGCTGTGCTCCAGCACGCATGCCCACGCCCACACACACACAGGCACACAGTCCTCCCCGCCACCATGTGGGTTAATATATATTAACGTCTCCCGTCAGAAAGGCCGATCGATGCCGGCATGCCCCGTTTAGAGGGAGGGCGTGCTTTTGACACGCGTTGGGAGGGGAGGGCACCTGTGTGTGTGTGTGGGCAACGTACAGACACACAGTAGGGAAGAGAGGATAGAGGTAGAACAGAGACGAATGGGGAGGGGTGGAGAGAGGGAGAGAGAGGGATAAAGAGAATGAGAGACGGGGAGGGTGGGGAGGGAGGGAGGGAGGGAGGGAGGGAGAGCAGGAGAGCCTGCAGGAGTCCGCAACGCTGAGTAATGAACAAAGAAATGACAGATGAGAGGTGCCTGATGGAGGAGAGATGGAGAGACACAGAGAGAGAGAGAGAGAGAGAGAGAGAGAGAGAGAGAGAGAGAGAGAGAGAGAAAGGGGAGGTGGGAGAGAGAGAGAGGTAACTGGGCACTGGAGTGGGGAGGGAGAACATCTCTCTCCCTAGCTGGTGATTTCCCCAGAGAGGCGGCAGAGTACATACGTCTCTTTTTTCTTTTCCCCTCACCCCAACGAGAAACATCGCTGGATCACCTAGTGTGATATTCAGCGCGGGCGCTGACACAGGATTAAGGCAAAGTAACGTTTCAACATCGAGTGTGTTACCCACCCTAACCCCCCTGTGGCCGTTTGGTGTAAATGCGGCCTCGGGCTGCCGCAACCGCGATGTAAAACAGAGAACGGAGCAAAGCGAGATGTTTTGACGTCAGGCACTTCCACATTTTACTTTCAAAAGCGAGGAGGGACTTTTCACACTTCATGCAGACTAGAATGACCCAGCGTTCCGTGCACGTCAATGGGGAGGTCCAGAGCCATGGAAATAACTTTCCAACGGTCACATGGTTCATGGAGAGGCACAGATATATACACAGATATACAACATTTAACATGCATAACATTTTTTGGTAATTGGTATTTTAGGTAATTTAGGCTAACTTCCGGGAACTATTTTGAGGCTCCGTTGTTTTGAAAAGGCAGTCCATTGGAGTGAACAGAGATGACGATACTCTCTCTTTACATGGCTCTGGGGAGGCCCCAGATTTCACTAAAGTATTGTCTATTATTTGGGTTAATATATTTGGAAAATACAGCATTACATTCATTTCTAAGTAATAATGTTGTAGGGCCAAAACGGTATTTGTGCAGCCAAATGTTTTGGGGTAAATTTACTTTGTTTCAGGCCATCCATGATAGATTTAGCTGTCTGGATGCTGCACAGACATAGCATTATGACGCTCTTTGTTATATTGCTAAATCTTTGTTTAAAATGTTAACATAGAGCGGCCCAGCACGAGAATTAGTTTGTCGCCATCTGTCATTGTCACTGCGATTCTATTTATTTACGTCTTTGTCAAATAGCAAATAATCAACCAACATGTGTCGACAGAAGGAGATTCACAAAGGATAAATGGCACCAAGCAAACTCATTAGTGACGTTATGTGAGTATGCCTAGAGCCTGCCTAGTGTGTGTTTGTTTATTGAGTGTGTAGGTGTGCTAGCTGTTTGAAAGCTGTCCTCTGTTTGCTAAAAGATAAGCCATCCCATTACCCAAAACATACAAACCCCATAACAACCGCGTCTTGGGGGTAAACAGGTCATTTCAGACTCTGCATGAGCAACAAGTGCCCTGATAAATACATGTCAACATACACACACACACACACACACACACACACACACACACACACACATTGGTAATAGTAAAGCAATTTAACAAAATGTCATTCAAAATCATTCCGGACCAGTGAAAATGCATTAAACTTCAGTGATTGAAGAGCAAATAAAAAACATTTGTGATAGAAATTCCATCAGGTATATCAAACAGATTAATAGTGTTGTGGTGTGCACATCATAGTATTTTTGCTTACACCTACAGTAATTATGTGGTAAAGGAATGAATTCCTCTATACACTGCCCCCCCCCCCAGCCAAGCTCCTATATGCACATACCCCTTCCCATATTGAACAGCCACATGGTTGTTGCGGTAGTGTTTGTGTGTGTGAGAAAGGAGGCTTTCTTTAACGTGGTGTTGTCATAGGGGATATAATGTACATCTAAATAAGTTCAAACTTAAAATGGAAGTCTGCCGAAAAAGGAATTCATTGATTTAAATCACTTGTTCTAAATCTAGGGACGGGGCAAGCTGTTGCATTATCATCAACTTATCAATAATGAGCGCTGAAACAGCACAGAGAAACACGAAGACATTTTGATATTATTCACACCAGATGGTCAGATGGCCAGGGGAATATTCACACCGTTAGATAAAGTGGAAATATTGATTCAAGAACCTCTCCTGCACAGGGTTGAGGGGTGTTTGTGGGGTCAAACACCAACGTAATCCTTTGCACTGCGGAGAGCTTTCCAGATGGTGAGAAGTGATGATTTCAAGACAAACTAATCAACGCCCGTTCACACGCGTCGGTGATGGAGCGCGTTGGGTGATCATTATGTTTGGACCACAGACAGTGTGCTAGAGGTCTTCACAGGTCCTCTGAGACCCGAAATTCCGAGACCCAACCGGATCAGGTCCAACTTTGAGTGTTTGACTCTGATCTGGGTTGTGTCGGACCTAAATGCTATGATTCTCGGGTAAATGCGAATTACCATCTGCACCCGATAAGTCATTAATACATTATTATATGTAGCTTAATATATAAAAAAAAAGCAATTCCAAAATGTTGAACCCAAAAAAAACAGCATGTTTATGTCATCGTTTGACGAAACAGCATATTCAGTGGCGCCGGTGGGCAACACTATTGCTAGCGCCCCTGAACATGTATAGGCAACTTGCTTATGCATTTACTTGCTTGCGGATCTGACCATGGTCCGTGATAGGAATTACAAATTGAAACATCAAATAGGTCCAGCCTTGGCTTCCGTCGGTAAAGCAACACTTTCGACGTCAGTGCACTATTGGGGCTTTTCCACTGCGACATTTGTCGAGCCGGGCCGTGCCGATATGCGTTTCCATTACCAGCTTAACCGCAGTAATTCGTACCGAGCCGTGCCCGAGATGGGGGCCAAAGTGAGCCACTGTGACAATATGCATCATCGCTGCATCATATCATTAAGGCAATCCTAGCGAGGTTGACAGACAGACTTGGTGCGACACACTGCATTAAGCCTAGGCTATTTTCAGCGTTTCTCTTAATGAGGCTACCGTTTGTTTTCTTTTTTTTGAAGCTCGATCGGGTAGCCTACTCACAATTAATGGAGTGTGGGCTAAACGCAGTGAGACAAAAACAACCAGGAACTCACTCACGTGGAGAGTGAAGTTCAAGGCATTGAAAACCATTTATTTTAAGCAAATATTTATTACACACATTTATGCTTACGAACCTGTTTTTTCTGTATTGGACAAAGTTATATGTCTGCAATGATAGTTTTTTCTGGCAATCTCGTATCTTTTGCATTTGGTGTAGTAATTGCCGACACGCCCACATGATACCATCTCAATGACTCGTGTATGAAAATTCCCCAGACATATTACGCGTCTACAAAAAGAAACATTAAAAGATCTACAAATGTTCTTAGTCTAGGGTGACGCTGCACGCTCTATAAATTTTTTCTTAGCCTAGTTTATTTAACTTCTAACAAACAAAAGTTATCAGTTAAAGACACGTTTTACTGCATGTGTTGGATTTTGTCCACGCGTGCGTGGCCCTTCACCTGACACTACGGCATACGCAACGTAACAATGCAAACTCTACGCTGCGCTCCATAAGAAGTGAATGGAATTCCTGTGAAAAGGTTTGCAACTACGCATTTAGTATGTAAAGGGCGTTACAATGTGAAATGTTAGGCATCTTACTTAACAGGCACCAGACTATCCTGCCCGAAGTAATGAATACAATGTTTCATCGTGTTATGAAGTAGACTATATTTTAACCGTAACACTCAGCTATTGGGTAAGCGCACTGGCGATAGAGCTCCACTATAAAGTATATGTACGATGTTCTTCTTCATAACAGCAGCTAGACGGATGAGATTATGGAAATCTGTGTGTAGAGCTGCTGTAAGAAACAGCCTTGGATTGGAGGGATTATCACTGTGATTTTGGAAAATACACAATGGGTTTAGTGGGGCGGCTGGTTACTACAGCAAGACTGCATCCCTTTATTTGTGTAAAAGCTTCAAGGGGAAAAAATAAATTAAAGTTTTAATTGTTTTCTAACTTCTTTCAACCCCCATATACTTTTACCAGCTAAAAAACCCCTTTTAATAAAGGGGAAAAGAATACATAAATCACTCAAAAGAGAAGGTAATTTTACTGTAGGCCATTTATAAGCTATTATCTAATCACTGGGAGCCTGCTTCTGCATTTGGAAGTAATGCAGAGGCACAGATAAACAGATAAGATGGTTTGTTCTGTACCTTATAGATTGCATCTACAGTTTCATACAGCCATCATACAGTGGCTCTAGATGGCTTTCTGCCACTAGATGTTATGCTGCACACCAGCATCTCAGACCAAAACAAATGCGTTGTGAGCCACACGCACACACGCACGAACGCACGCGCGCACACACACGCAAACATACTACATGTATGACCTGTCTAAATAATGACAAATGTACTACATGTATGACCTGTCCAACTAATGACAAACGTTCTACATGTATGACCTGTCCAACTAATGACAAACGTACTACATGTATGATTTGTCCAACTAATGACAAATGTACTACATGTATGACCTGTCCAACTAATGACAAATGTACTACATGTATGACCTGTCCAACTAATGACAAACGTACTACATGTATGACCTGTCTAAATAATGACAAATGTACTACATGTATGACCTGTCCAACTAATGACAAACGTACTACATGTATGATTTGTCCAACTAATGACAAATGTACTACATGTATGACCTGTCCAACTAATGACAAATGTACTACATGTAAGTCGCTTTGGATAAAAAGGTAGCCTGCCAAATCCTGTAAATGTAAATGTATATGTTGTTTGCTGCTAAAGAAATATTGCATTTAAAGCACTTTTACAAGATGCAACGGCACCCTCTTTTTCTTAGACCAGTTATATCCTCTTAATACTTCAGACAACGTTGGTTGCTATAGTAACTGTATTGTGCTGCTGGGTTACCCGCTGGTGTACTGTCAGTACAGAAGAGGGTGTTTTAATGCTATATGCTGCTGAGGGCACCATGGTGTTTCACCACCCTGGTCTGCGCGGCTTTGGCATCTGACCCGGTTGCCTTCGCTGGAGCTATTAGTGCAGCGCTGACAGGTGTCAATCACAAACTGTGGCAACTGTCACAGTTGTCATGGCGCGGCGGGCGTTACAAGCGCAGCGCATTGCCCCAGATTGCATTTGACACTCCCGCATTCTTTTTCCTACATACACACGCGCTTTTGCGGTCACCGTGACAACGCTAACTGGGACGCCGGCTAACGCCGTCAGCTGGCGCGCGACGTCCCGCGAGTCAAAAGATTTCAAAACACGCCGGCTGTAATAATGGCCGCTTCTCAAATCGTTCTTTCATCTCCGTCTTGTCAGTTGGGCATGAATGTAAATAGGAACGGGTTGATTGTGTGTGTGCGTGCATGTGTGTGTCTGTGTGTGTGCGTGCGCCCGTAGTGAACACCCAAATCTAATAAGCTAGAATGCAGTAGTCGATTTCCTCATTTAAAGTGTTGATTATGCTGTAATGAAGACAGAAGAAATATGCTCAGGAGAAGACATCCCGGCTGCTTGGCCAGTTAAAGCAGGCACAATAAACAACGACACACACCCACACACACACGCGCACACAACCCTCTGCTTGTTTACATTCAGTTACACCCAAAACAGCCAGAACAAAAAATATACCCATACACAAAAACACACACCCTCCTGACTGTACGTACATGTCAAATGAAAGCTGCCTGCAGTGGCAGTGCTATATTAGATCTGCCAGAAGCCTAACGCATCATGAGACATAACCACTACCACTGTCAAAACCTTGTACTCACCCAAAATGTATCCTTCAGAAGCTGTAACGTTTACCGCTGAATATGTACCCAGGGATGTGGCTGTATGCGCTCGTTTTGATGAGTTTGTGTTGCGTTTACGGCAGTTTTCCACTTCTTTGTGTCTTGTTGCAAACAAATAAGATACACTACTTTGCAGGTTTGTTCACCAACCCTCGACTGTTCCCATTGTAATGTAAGGAATTAATTATATTTTGACCACCATCGATCGTAACATACAGTAAGTTCGAAAAGGTGGGAAAAGTAATTTGCCAACAGGATAATTGCCGTTCCACTTCATACCGCGATGCGGAGTCACCTTAGAATCGCCACAAAGAAACGGCACGGTTTGGAAAACTCCAAACCGTGGCGGCCCTCGAACACACATTATTATGCCGGCGGCGTGAGAGTACCAGCGGCACATGAGCCTATCCCAAACAGTCCCAGACAAACACCCAGCGAGGAGAAAAGTTGAAGCAGGTATCACACCGATACCCAGTGGGAGTTAATGAATATTTAATAGTGTTTTTACTACCTTGTCAGCAGCGATGCAGACAAGGGATAGTTTCTGTGTGAGTGAGTGAGTGAGTGAGTGTGTGTGTGTGTGTTGAGGTGACAGAGGCTGTTGTTGTGCTATAACACGGTAGAGCGACTGTCATCCCATCAGGAATGAGCCGAGCACTCCCTGGCCAAGAGCCACAGAGAGGGCGGATCCAAGAACTCCGTCAGAGCTTTTATTTTGAAAACTCCAGCAGGAACTCGAGTAGTCAGCTGCTTGATTACTATATTACAGACAAATAAATGGCCAAGGAATGTGAAAATACAGATGTTATCCAACAGGCTGCCAGCTGCCAAAACAACACATTTGGCCAGTTATTCATTTATTTATTTATTTAAAATAAAATAAATTTCTTTGCAAATGTAGAACCTTGTTTTATCTATCCATCCATCCATCCATAACTGTGTCACAAGAAAGTAATATACATTTTTATTTTTATCTTAATTTTTTTTAACAAGGGTGGGACCTAGTTTTATTTTATTTATTATAATTTGTACAGCTTTGTCACAAGGAAGTCGTAGACAGATAAACAGTCAGGGCAGCCCCCCTCCCCCCTCCCCCACCTCGCCTAGCAACAGGTGAGCTCCCAGAACTAATTACAAGAGGCTATGCCCAGGGTGCAACTGGGGCCGGCTCATTTGCGGGACGAGAGCGTGGCGAAGGATGCCGTCTAATAAAATTTTCTACCACCTTATTAAAAACAGCCCATAAATCACTTGGCCCGGGGCGAGCGCACGTGCTCAAGCGTGCACGGCCACAAACACACCGCGTCAGAAGAAAATAGAGCCATCGCCAGCCTTGGCCACAAGACTTTAATACGTGCCGAAATACCACCAATTTAAAGTGCTGAAGCGCACACACCATGCACGCCAAATAGTCGCACCCCATCCCCACACACACACACACACACACACACACACCCCCCACAGCAAACCAAGGTCTTTACTTGATCATAGTTCAAGTCCCCATATCGTTTTATTTTGCAGCTGTCATACTGGACAGACGTTTATTCTCTGCGAGTGAAACGTTCAGTTTCAGTTTTAACTTGGTTGGCAGGACGGGCCAGAGATGATTGGTTACGACCCAGAAGTGAGGCGACGCCTGGAGCCAAATCTGGCTGCTTTTTGAGAGAGGACATTGTGCTCATTCACTGTGCATTAGTGAGTTACATTAGATTTCTAAGAGATTGGACTCATGTCCAACCTCTTCAGACAACATAACTGGAGAAGCATTCATCTGCAGTATATTCTTATTATATAAAAATAAAAAATAAAAACCTCCCGTCTCTAATTACCGTGAAACGAGCCAATCACAATGTCGCCGAGATGATAATGACAGTCCAACAGTACGGTGGTATCGGGTGACATCCAAATGACAGCCCACTCAGGCTGGAGATGAGTCATTAGCAGGAAGCAGAGGGAAGCATTTCAAGCTCGGCTAGCCAACGCCAGCGCTGACCATCGATCCCCCTCCGGCCTCGCTCCAATATCCCCATCTCATCCGCCACAGAGTGGGCGAAGAAAGGAAAGAGAAACACACTAAATGGACGACGTAGTCTGTAGTGTGTGGACGACGGGCTCCTGTGTAAATGCCTTAGAGGTCTGGAAGCTAAGACACTGGATCATTGAGACATTCAGAATCAGATGTATTTGTCAAGAAGGTTTGCAGATAGAATGGCTCGGGGTAGGTATATGTACGATGCCGCTGTACATTACCGTACGCTGAATACACAGTTTGTGTGTACTGTAGGTGCCACTCATACGTATATACCTAACAAGTCCATCCACACAAAAAACTTTCTGATCACGACAGCTATACACATTTAACGGGAAAATACATATGCAAACATTATACACACACGCACACAAATGAACCCCACTCTTTTAACTGGCTCAGAGAACGATATTATTTTATCTGGAAGCTCCCGGCACTATAACTCTCTCTCTCTCTCTCTCTCTCTCTCTCTCTCTCTCTGTTATCACGGGGGCATTTCACATGACACTCGCCCACGTAAATCAGCAGGCGAGTCTTTGTTTATGCCTGAACGTGTACACTGTCTCTCAAACACACACACACGCACTATGATTCAGCATTCTGGGAATACAGCCTGCCACCGATATTGTACGTCCACTCAGAAGTATGCTATTTATAAATGACATCTAAAATTAGACTTTAAAGTGGTTATATATGACTTTCTTCCACTAGGTTCCATACACCAGCAGCTCTGAGCAAAACTAATGCATTGTGGGTCACGTGCACGCACACACACATGCATGTGCAGCCAGCCCAACCAAAATCACCCACAGAGTTTTGTGATGTAACTCTCTGCCCAGGACGCCATAACTTCACTACATCTTCATATAGAAGGTTGTTTGCTGCTATATTCGTGCTTAAAGTATCGTAATAGGCGCATTTAGTGACTACAGAAGCTATTAAGTACATTCGTGTTTCAACCGCCACGTTAAACCAATTTTATCAACCGTGTCATTTCCAGGTGTCAAGTGTGAAGGAACAGGTTTCCAGGCAAATGTGTGTGAGCAAGAAATATCTAGCCACACCAGCCCCTCGCCCCAATCCAATGTGTGAATAAACACACATAGACTGTGTGTGCCAAAAGTGTTTCTGTGCCAAACTGCCGATGAGAGAAAGCAACCACAAAATTAAACGTACACACAGTTGTAAAGGTGTACCATTACTTAACACCTCTGCACAGACGGTTGACATTTCCCACACCTGGCTCACAGCTTTGTTGAAGTTCATTCCAAACTGCTAACTCTCACCTCTTTGTTCTTTGGGTTATTTTTCCCCATTTTTAAAGTCAAACTGTGAATGAAAATTAGCATTGCAAATAAGGCATCCACTGACAATCGGGCTTGTCGAAAAATTCAAATTGCTTCTCAGCCTCGGCTGGCGGAGAGACGACTTTGTGGCACGGCGGTAAAGTTAAATAATCAGGAACAAGGTTTGAATTTGAATATTCATCAAAAAGACATGTACAGTACATTTCAAGCCAAAATCCTCTGCAAACACGCAGCTGCTTTTGTATCATTCCACAACAAAGCAACCGGTTGAGAGTCCAATTGACAAATGTATTCACATATACATATATATACGCTAAACGATGATCAGAACTTCACATGCGCCACAGTCGCTAATCAGAATAAGGCTCTGACATGCATCACAGCTTATTGAACCCCTTCCAAGGTTCTGATTGAAGAAATTCCTCTCTTCAAATCAGAATGGTGCCGTTGATTCTGATCAAGAAGGTTATAATGGAAGCGTTTTTATTATGATAGGTCCATCATCGTGACCTTTATACATTTGCGACCTTGTCAAACTTTTCTCCATCTATCACGAGTCCAGAAGTTCTCTGAGGCCCCTGAAACTCACATAGCTCTGTGTGTGTATGTTTGTGTGCGTGCGGTTTAGCATACAGTTTGCTGACGGAGACAGTTGTAGGAACCGGCATCTTCATTCAACGCCAGCAGGAGTGAGACCGGAAAGGCTTCGAAACACCAAACATCAAAAATCAAAGAGTAAGCACAATCTCCACACACAGCATTGTGTAACCCCATTTTCTCCCTCACCACATCCTTGAAGAAACTTGGAAACATCCATCACATTTCATTTACACACACACACACACACACACACACACACACACACACACACACACAAACTGTGTCGAACTTTCACGCTCCGATGACCTAAGAGCTTTTGGATTAACTCATATCTTCTGTACACGCGCCCGTACGAGTGCACAAAACACACAAAGTCAGTTATGAAACTTTCTGACCTTTGATCTTTGGCTTGCAGCCCCTGGACACTGGGTGACAAAGTATTTTAACAGCATAATAACACAAAACACCACTGGATAAAAAAAAAACAACAATAAAACAATGTAGGCCTACTAGGGAGAGACCCATCTTTTGCAGTTTATAGTTGAAACCCCAGTGTTGTTTTGGTTTACAATTGTGTCATTTAAGATAATCAAACTAAATGTATGAATACCGCAAATACAAATATCACAAAACCATGCTTATTATTAGAAAATGGCAGTTTGATCATTGTGTATTTGTTCATTGTCGCAGTGAAGCGCAATAATAATTAAGGGTCATCATATTGGTAAAGTGGCTCTTTTCACACATGTGCAGTACAAACAGAAGATTACGTTGCAACCTGCGACACTGGAGTTCCCGACCTCAAGCCTCGTGCATGTGCGTCGTAGTACAACATCAAAAACAACACCTGAAATCCATAAATAATTTATGAATGGGGTGTGTATTGCATGGAATACCAACAACCCTGACTCCACATTTTTAAGTTTTATCCTCGTACTGTAGCTGGTCTTCCTGTGCTAGCCTTTGACTGGACTAGCCTATACAGAATGTATGCTAGCTTCTCTACTGGTGTTCTCCCCTCAAACTGTAGCGCTCAGGTGACTTGTCAAGAGTCACGCCACTCCCGTCCACATAATAACATAAAGCACAAAAGTCCCCCGTTCGAGACACTACCGCAACTCTCTCCAAATGAAGTGGGGCTTTTCTGAGCAGCAGAATATAATGGTGTTTTTCATAGGCCCATCTAGTTCCATTATGTGTGATTATCAGCAACATCAGGGGACAGATGTGTCTAGAAGTGGTCTTGGCACTGGGACAATACTCAGACAAAAGGTCACGGGTTCAAACCCCAGACTTGGCCGCCTTATAAATGTCCTTGAGCGAGATGCCTAATGCCTACCGTAGTGCTTTTTACTTCCAGGAGCAAAAAAATAATAGCTTTCATTTTCTGAGCCCTGTTCACTTTCTAATGACAACATACTGGAAGGAAGGAGTGCTGTTGGAATGATCCATCAGGGATACCGTGACAAAGAAAGGGGAGAGAAAAAGAACATAGTCTCCATTGTGAGACTGGAGCAAACAGTTGATGAAATGTATGATTATGTTTTCCCATGTGGCCTCAGCTGTCTGGGAAAAGGTCATCTGCCATAAAATAGACCTGGCAGCGGTTGAAGGTTCGGCCAGCAGACGGAACTAGAGTTATAGATCTACGGGGGAAATAGTCAAGATGGTGAACACGATCCTCTGACTTATATGTGAATATTCAGTGGCTCTTTAACTAAAAGAAGGACAACTTAAAGGCTCTGGAGATGCATCTGATTGGTCCTGAGAAAATAAAAATGTGAAACAAATTGAGTTAAACAATTTGAATAAAATAACATGGATTTTTTTAAATCTAGTTTTATTATATATAAATAATATATTTGTTGAAGTATCTTAATGTTCTGGTTAGTTTAATAAATAGCTTCAAGGTTTGACAACTGTATTTAAACCATTTATAATTTGAGTATACTGAGAATACGAAAGGCCATCCATAAATGAATACTGCCATTACTCACCTTCTATCAAGTTATAACGCAAGCATGGGTTAAGTGAAGGTGACCGTTTCTCGCCAGGAGCTAACAGGTCTCGCTCAACTCAATGTCGCCCATGTTGTCATTGGAGCTAACGCTCGTTAGCAAACCGTGACTCAACGCTTCGTGGCTGATGTCCAGCCAGCTGAGCGCCAAGTCACGGTTGATGCGTTAATCCTCCTCTCCCGGGCATCACCGCGGCGATAGAGTTTGTCGCTGTATCTAATCGGCGGAATTGCAAAGATAACAAGAGCAAAGCAGGCCCTAGGGGCCACTCCTCCCTGAATTTGTCGCAGGGAATTTCACGCCGTTATCAAGGGGGTTGTTGAGTGAGCACACTAGACAAAATAGGACTCACCGAAATGTATAAAATAAATATATATACAGTATATATCCTTTTTTTTATATTTGTACATTTGCATGTACTGTATAGCTGATTCAGACACGTTAAAATCCGTAACTGGTTTTAATGTAGTAGCTGATTTCTTTGAATTAGTCAAGCCTTGAAGTCATGAATATAACTGAAACTACAAAATAAGTTTAAAATAGCATTTACTGATTGCTCAGAAATAATTATTTTAAACCAGGCCACGCCAATCAGCCACTTAAAGGCAGGGTTAGTTATTTATGAGAATGCTTGTTAACTTTGAGCGCAAACAAAATCGCTCCACAGCGCCACCCCACACGATAAGATGCATTGTGCGCTGATATGCCGTGGCAGTAGCTAGCATATCCCCATGGGATTACTAAATATATAAAACAAACTGAAAACAGATAACATACATCCATGTTACTGTTATTGTCATTAAATGGGTCTAACTGCTATTACATTTTATTATGTATTTTTTTTCCCCTTCCGTGCTCTGCTTGTGAGTAACCACACAAAGCCACAAATTCCCCCGGTCCCTGGTTCACGAGCTCTGACATTAAAAAAATAACACAGTAGGCATCACAGTATTATGACGGGAGTCAGGAGGGTCCAGCTTGCGAGAGGATGCCAGAGAAATGGATGGAAAGGAACATTAAAGTGACGCCTCTGAGAACAAGCGTGTCACAAGTAAGGGAAAAGGGGAAGGGCGCGTGGGGAGATTGGTGTTGGAGCTCCAGTAATTGAACCCAAGGGTGACTTTGGACTGGGGCGACGTTAAGAAGGAGATGGGGTTGGCGGAGGGGGGGGGGGTTCAGTGGCCAGGAGTGTAACAATCACACGGGCTATTCCAGGAGCTCCTGAGGGGAGTGGAGAGCGAAATCTGTGAACGCTCTCCTCATTTCTTGGTGCAACGTGGGGGTTGGTTGTGGTGGGCGGGGGGGTTCATGCAGCACAACGGATCCGAATTAAACTCTGTTCACCGAGCATTGGGGGGGGGATGCAAAGGCTCAGATGGGGCTGCCGTCCAGCCCGGCACTTCCTCCTCGCGTATCGGCGGTGCTCGGCGGTGTCCGTGGAGCAGCGGGCCTCGAGAGCTGGAGTGGCGCGACGTGTTATTTTATTCTTTAGTTATTTTTTATTTTTGGTGTCCCGCTCCAGCCTACCCTGGATGGATGAAAAGTGCCGTGAAATAAAAGTAATCTTGGTTTTTCAGTGCAATCTACCAGCTTCGGCAGGGAAACGCGCTGTTCCTGCTACAAAACAACACTGATAGAAATCTAATCTGGCACTGGCACAAACCAGAGGAGCTCCATTTAACAATAACCTCAGAATTGGAGGCTGTTAAAACCATGACCTCTTTGTTGTTTCGCAATTTCAACAAACATAACTGCAAATTATCCCTAAAGTGCTACACTTATCTTTCCTGAAAGTAACAGTGTCAGTTATTTCATCTAATCTAATTTTTTTGTTCCGCATGCACTGCATATGTTAAGTTTTCTCATTTCAAGGTTGAGTTGTAACAGCCCCTTTTTTTATATATTTGACGTCCCTTGTAGTGTTGCAGTTTGCGGTTGCTGTGTTGGCCATTACAGTCAGGTTTATCAGTACAAAACCTGCTGGCTACAGAGGCACAGACTAGAGCCTATTCTAGCGATCACAAGGCTCTCTTAAGACTCCCTTGCCCTGAGGCAGACGGTGAAAAGACACTGGCTCCTTTCTCTCAATATGTTCTGCATTTGTCTTCTTACTTTTGCCGTGTCATTGCATGTCCCCCGTCCTGTTTCCATAGCATCCATATCCATTCCAAGCATGCTCTTCTGTGCAATAACCAATGCATATAGCCAATCAATAGTTTTGACAGTTGACTTTGACTGATGATGACAGATGACTCACTGACATTAAAGACCATTGGGGACAATCGCATGTGAAGCTAACAAAGTACTGTGCCTAGCATGTTTCTATTTTCAAACGCAATTAGCCGAGCGTGTCACGTAACAGGGAAAATACTAAACTGACAGGTGGACAACACGACCAGTGAAAACGACACCTGTCGAGAGAGCGATTATGAGCCAGGAGTTAGTTTTTTCATTAAGGTGAACCGATGTGGCACATTTCCCCAGACACATCGGCCCCCCTTTCCCGACTCCTGTTTCGGTGGGCCGAGACTCCGGGTGGGGATCCACTGTAGGAACCCAAGTGTAAGATTTGCGCGGCTCTAGCGGGGCAATAAAAAAAGCCTGGCGGTCGGTTGCGTAACGCGATAAAGGATCTCTTGTGATGCCACCATGCTTGACGGATAACAAACGGAGGAAACAAACCTCGAGATACAGATATCACAATGAGAACCCCCCACCCACCCCGAGAGGTTTGAGCAACATGAAATCCATACATGCTAATAGCTAACAGAGTGGCACAACAATAAACATTATTATGCTCCTCTGCAAACACCATTAAGCACGAGCCTCGACACAAGATGCATCGGACGGGCATGAAAAAAGACAACGGATAAGAAGTGGAAAAAAGGGAGAGAAAAAAAGATGGAGTGCCTTGGTGTGGAAGGAGATGTGTGTGTGTGTGTGTGTGTGTGTGTGTGTGTGTGTGTGTGTGTGTGTGTGCGCGTGGGGTGGGGGGGCAGGGT
>JAODTR010035850.1:9927-20759 GCA_025399935.1 Amblyopsis rosae | reverse complement strand
GCTCCAGACGGGGACCCCGGGCTTCCTCCGGGCAGGGTAACCTCTCCTCTTGATTGCTCTTTCATAGGGGTCTTCTGTTTTAAGCAGCAAACAACTAATGTTCGATGTAGATACAGTGGAGTAATTGTGTCCTGAGCAGGGAAAGGCATCCCTTTGTGTTGGAATATCAGCTCCTGTTCTGTTTTCATGGCGGTTATGGTGTGTGTGTGTGTGTGTGCGTGTGTGTGTGTGTGTGTGTGCGTGTGCGTGTGCAGCTCACAAAGCATTTGTTTCGGTCTGAAATGCTAGTGCTTAGACCGACATCTTGTGGCAGGAAGTCATATAGAGTAACGAAGTGTCATATAACACGACCTGGTTTATTTATTACGCGCACACACACACAAACACACACACAGTAGTTTTAAGTCTCAAGTTAAGGGGGGCGTGGCCTAAATCCAGCACACACTGGAGTCGTGAAGCCTGCAGGCTCTGAGGAGGAGGAGCATGTGCACGTACTCTTGCGCTGGCTGGGCCGCGTGCTGGGCATCCTGGACGCAGGCGCGCTGGGCAGCCTGGATGCAGGCGCGCTGGGCAGCCTGCCCATGCTCCTCATACCCTCCTGTAGATCCTCTTGCTCCAGCTCTGCAAGCTCTGCCAGCAGCTCATCCTTAGCAAACACACACACCCGCTTTAGCATGTGCTCAGGAACACAATGTACATGGACATGTGCAGTCAAGGTCTGTGTTCATCTAACATTAATAGTACTACTGCTACTACTACTACTATGAATCATAATAGTGGATAGACAGGTGGAGAATTCTGATTCACAAACCTCATCAAACGTATCGCCAAAAGGCTGGGAGATTGCATCACATATCTCCTGGGCCACTTCCTGTTGCTCTGTGATATCCTGCATGAGAGAGTCTATCTTCTCCAGGTCCCTGAAACAAACAAACAAACAAAAAGAAAGGTTTACAATCAGGTAATTTTTAGCAAATAAAGTCAAGTCAAATATATTGATATAGCCCCTAATCACATTACATTCTTAAAGGGCTCTGTAATGTTGGTCGCTGGTTTGCGCAGGGCAGTTATACCTCACTCTCCAACACCTCAAAGGTTGCTCTGGAGGCCTACGACAACGGGAGAGCGGGGTTTGCGTTCCCTTACTTAAAGGCAGGGTCATTCTTGCTAACTTCGAGTTCAAATCAAAACCGTATCACTCAGCGGTCCTACATGGAGCCGCCTCACACATAGAAACACATTGTGAAGCAAAGCGTAGTACTGTGGCTTTGCTGATATGAGCGGTGTTCACCACTTTGTTTATGTTACTATGTACGGAGCCAGGGCTGTGTAGAAGTAGCACTTTTTTTTCCAACACAGACAGAGAATGGTAAACTAGCAAAATGAGGAGATATTGTTGAATTTGACAAAAAGTATATTAGCTTACATTTATGGTGAATGGACTGCTTTTATATAGCGCTTTACAGTATTTTGCCTCACATTCACCCATTCACACACACGGTGATTGCTGCCATGCAAGGTGCAACCAACCACCGGGAGCAGTTGGGGGGGGTAGGGGTTAGGCATCTTGCTCAAGGATGCTTACCACTGGGGTTTGAACCCACAACCTTCAGGCTCACTCAACCATCCTGTCACATTTAGCTTGCAAAAGCTGGCTATACCTTTAAGGGTCTTAAGGACCGGTCGCCAGCCAGTAGCATTGTGCAGTAAGCTACTAAGTAAGTAACACCTCAAGAGCACTTAGTGGGAGATGCTATAGCCTTTGGGCTTTGGTCTCCCTTGCTAACTCTATAATCATAGAGAGCGAGCTTGAAGAGGATAAATTCCACCATGTCCAAAGACAATCACACTCCTAACATGATAGTTACAGGGATGCAGTCAATATAGGGTTTCATCATTTACAAACATGTCACATATAAAGATAAACAAAGAAATAATGGGGGATTGTGAGATGCAGGTCTTTAAAATATATATTGAGAAACTGAACCATCTTTTATTCTCCTATACAAACCCTTGCAGAACAATAAAAGCTATAGCATAAACAACAACGACGGTCAGCTCACATGTTTTGGTGGACTCCCTTGATGGCCTTGGAAGCGAAGCCCAAGTTCTTCAGAACCTCCGTGTTCGTGTGGGCGTTCTCCAGCGCCTCCCTCTGGAACTCGACGGTGGAGAGTGTGCCGTCGATCTGGGTTAGCTGTTGCTCGAACCGCTTCTTTCTCTTCAAGGCCTGCAGCGCGGCTGCAAGAGATCACCCGGGGTCAGTCGAGGCGAGGGGCCTACAAGTGGCCTAATGTTATAGCCTTCAAACAACCACAAGTGCGCTCGCTGGCTGTCATATTGCTCCTATAGTGTGTTCTGACAGCATTCCGCGGTTATTTGCCAGTGCCACCCAAATAGCCTACTGTGAGAACAATAATCTTGGGCGTTATCAGGCAAAATGGATACGCCTGAAAAGGGATAGTCATATAGAGCAATGTGTGCAATCAAAACAAAGTTATAAAAATAGTTACATATATCGCTGTGTGTCTATGAACGCCTGTATGCTGGATAATTTCAAGTAGACAGATTATTGATTAGAACTTGACCGTTATTTACTTATATGACAATTAGGCTATTAAGGACATCATAATAATGACATATAACGTCTTATAAGCGATGATTATGCATAGCCCATAGTGTAGGCCACTGAACGTACCCCGTTTGTTTTTAATGCCATTTTTCTTGGCTATCATTATTTCTTGCTCTATCCTCTTTTCCAGGTACTCCTGCTTCTTCGTCAACATCTCTTCAGTCTCTCTAAGTTTGTGAAGAGCCTCTTGCGCGGACGGTTCCGTCCGTGATCGGTGGTGTTTCGATCTGGAGCTGGAACTTGACGAACTCGATCTCGATGATGAACTTGACGAGCTCGAACTCCCTTTGAATATTTTCGATATTCTGCTCATTGTAACGCGTTGTTTTTAAAGTATCATGTACGATGTGCGTAAAACTTCAGTAGGGCTCCTTCCTGTGTCCAGGCAGGTGGATTTTCCTGCCCGACGGCTTTACATATTCATCTCAAGAGCCACAGTGAGCCAATGAACGCACCTGTTGTCCACCGCCACACCTTTCTCATACTGTACCCGAGAACGCCCTCCGATTATCCTGTTGCATTCGATCTGTCGTTAGAATTATTACGTCCTATTTAATCATGCGGTTTTGTTTTTATGGTCTTTGAGAGAATACATTTTATGACTACCATTTTCAGTGCTTGAGTGCTGCATATCCGTTTCAGTTCACTTGGCGGCGGTAGTGCGTGATTACTCGTTGTCAGTAGTTAAGAAAACCACCGAAGAAGAAAGTGTGATTTTTTTGTTGACGTCAGAGGCGACATGGCTGAGCTAGACATCGGGAAGCACTGTCAGAAGAAGTCTTGCAGTCAAAAAGGTTTGTGTCCGTGATCAGTGTTCACGACAATAACGGCAAAGGTTGTGTGGAATATTGCTGTAGATGAACAACAACGTAATGCTTACTGGTAGCGACATTTGCTAAGATAGGAGGCTCGTAGAAGATAAACTAACGCTGCCTTATACTGTATTATTGTTAGGATACCGTGATTTACAATGTATTGTCTTGCTTAAACACCGACCCAATTAAACCTTACAAATAAAGTGTTCCCATTCTTCTCATAGATTTCCTGCCATTTGTTTGTGATTGCTGTAATGGTGTATTCTGGTAAGAAAAATCAAATAATTTGCGTATCAGTCAGTGTAAACATGTTTAAAGTTGTTCTTTATTTTATTTGTCTCTGTTGCAGCCTTGATCATAGAAGTAGAGAATCACATTCATGCCCAGAGGTAGGTAGTTTTGACCACAATACATGAGAATCCTCATAGACAGTTGTGTTTTGCTGGTTGTGTTGTTTCTAGTCTAAAATATAAATGTCCCAGGTGCCAGTGAAACGAGAAACTCAGACAACATCAAGTGGAACTACAAGTTTTCCGTGTTCATTTCAAGACTGCAAGGGAAAGGAGTTGCTACCAGTCATATGTCCCCATTGTAAAAAACATTTTTGTTTGGCGTAGGTTGATTTAAATTTTATAATTGGCTAACTTTCATTTTTTTTAACCCAGAACATGTCATTTCCCATCAACTGTAGCGGTGATCATGTTTTTGGAAATACCTGAAGTGAACATAATGCTATCAGTGAAATGCACATGACTACAAATGATGGAACAGCATATTTTATAGACGAATTGGAAAATACCTAAACACCTCTTTAAGAAAAATGATGATGTGATGTTTAATGTCTTGCCATTACAGTCATCGTCATCAGGATGACCATAAGTGTGATAAATTGGAGACGCCTAAATATCGAATGGCTGCAACTAAAGATCTGGTGCAGAAAATTGTGGGTCGGTGACTTAAAGAAATTACATTTTGTTTTGTATGTTAGCAATTATTTAGATATCTCCACAGATGATTGAATGCTAATGGTAATATATGTAGTAAATGTATAGATAATACTCCATATGGCATTAGGATTATTCTAGTATAATGTTGTTAGTTTAACATGACCTATTCAGTTATTGACAAATGTACAAATTGTGAGTCGTTTTGGACAAAAGAGTCAGCTTTAAATGTATATTTTGTATATATTTTGCATCCATCTAACTAAGTAATGTCTTAAATGTATCTGTGTATGTAACATACAATATAAAATCTCATTTGTTCACAGTGCCAACAAATATATCGATGCTAAAATCTCTGTGTGTGTGTGTCTATTCTTTTTATTTTTTCAACGAGCCAGCATCAAAGACTGCACAGACAAGCAAAAGGCCCAGAGGAGCCAAGAACAGTGCGACTGTCGCTAAAGTAGCATTGATGAAGCTGAAGCTCCATGCTGTCGGAGACAAGGGGCTGCCCCAGGTACTGCTCATACTTGACTCCTAACAAGCTGTCTGCTTGCTGCATTAGCAGACGTGATGGAATACTGTAGGCTATGCAGTGTACTCTGTATTTTCTTTCCCTCCATATCCTCCTGACGTTCTAGACAGAGAGGACATATTTTCAGGTGCTTCTGCCTAAGGAGTCCAAAGACTCCAGCCTGCCCATGTTCTTCTGCACCAAATGGAGTGTGGGCAAAGTAGTGGATTACGCTGCCTCCCTGGCTAGTCTGAAGAACAACAACAACGTGCTGGCTGCTAAGGTGACATTGTTCATTCATGACCGTGTTTGTTTTTTTGAATACAGTGTCAATCAAATCATTTAGCAAACACTTGCATTCAATGTGACAAAGTACACAATATAAAGTATTTGGTAGGACCTTTTTATATTTAGGAAGCTAATAGGGTTGCATCCCCACATTGGGGACGCAACCTATAACTAGGCTGAGAGTCAAACAGCCAGGCCCCATCTGTGGCCCAATGTGGTCACAGGCCTGCCTATTGCCACCTAATACCTCACATCACCTGGTCTTTTCTCTAAACCGCCTCCTCTCACCACAACACCTTCTCTCACCGCAGCAATTGTTTCCTAACGTGCAGCTACAAGAAGTGTTAACCTCGTTACCTCCTACTGGCCGTAGACCTGGTTAATATTTAAATTACTGAACATAGTATAGTGTGTGTGTGTGTATATATATCTCTGACACCATTTCGAAACTCTTGACTCCATCATCTCACTAACTGACCTGATTGGTCCATAAGCAGCAGGGTTTCCAGACTATAATCTCAGTGAAGAACATTGATCTCAGAGCAATAGTGTATCTCTGTCCTCTCCCTGTACAGAAGCTGCGGTTATGCCACCCCGAGACAGGGGAGGCGCTGCGCATGGATGACTCTCTGCTGGCGCTGCTGGCCCGCCCAGAGACACCGCTCTACAACGGGGGGAACGTGATCCTGGAGTACCTGGGCAACGAATGCACCTGCCTGGAGGATGTGTCTGTTTATGTCCGGGACCGGAAGAGCTGACCCACAGCAAATCCTTTTTAGGCAGGACTTTTTATAAAAGCATCTACAAATAAATAAATAATTAATTTGAGCACCCGATTGTGATTTTGTTTCCATTGAAGAACGTCATGAATTAGTTCTTAAATAAGCCATTTTATGGCTTCACTTTCATTTAAGTGTGAGCTCTTATTTATTTATTTATTTATTTATTTATATATCTTAAATGCCTGCTCAGCCAAAGTGTTAAATATCTGTCTTTATACTTGCATAATGTAAGATGACCTTGAGTGTCTTAAAAGGTATTTTGAAAAATGTAATGTAAATCTATTAATTGTTCTATTTTTAACAAATGTTCTCGTTTCACCACCTCAGTGTGTTATTCAGGATTCATGTGTGGAATCATGGACGCATAGTAGGGTTATGACCAGACATGTCCTGACTATGGTTTTCCTAAGGTTGGACTTGTTAATTTGCTTCAGCTACGCCATAGTGGCCGCCTAACATCGTTAAGCAATCATACAATCTAGAAATGACATACGGACAAGCAAAGGAGCCAATCGGAGTGAGGCTATGTTTCATGTGGGAGTGACTAACGTCAACGGACGTACAGGGGGTTGGGCTCCAGAAGAGACTCGGTTGTTTTGGTGTCAGAGTCACATCGGAGAGAAGTAATCGACTATTTGCAGCAATAAGTCATTATTTGTATTCGAAGTATTTAGCGCGCTAGACGCTATTTTTCACGATCGAGTCGCTGCGTGAAGGCGACTTGATCTAGCTAACGCACAATCCTTGTACAGCCAGGTGGAAAGGGATGCCGCCGCAGACTGAATCCGACGGACCGAAAGAATTTTTGGATTCCATCTCGTCGCATTTAAATGGAACGAGCAGTTTTTGTATAAACATAAACAGTTTCAGAATAAATCACCCTCGACCGAGTGGATTTGGACAATGTTTAATTTCTATTCGGAATTAAATTTGTTAATCTTTTGAAAATACAAGCGCATCTAACTGCCAGCGGACAGCCTGGCAACAACAAAGCAGTGGGCCGCAAATATTCAAGTACGGTACGGAACCGTAGCGACCTGAAAACACTTTGCGTTCGTTCTGCCGACGGATTTCTGAAATCGCCTTCTTACTGCCACGTTAATAGCGGGTAAGTAAGCGTCATGTATTGTGGATAAACTGAACCAGGAAAACGAAATAACTCTTAACTCACTGTGCGGGGGAAGGGCAGATCACTGAAGGAGGAAATAACGTTTTTGTTTATTCCTCTGGATAATGTCCACTGGGGGCGCTGTGCACATTATTTATTTGTATGTTTACAGTACCAGCATGTATGTAAAGACAATTATTGTGATAATGCAACATACTGTTCTTTGTGTTTGTTAACACAAGGACACATGGAATGTTCCAAACACGTTAATAATTAAGCTTTAATTTAACTATTAAAATAGTTTAAATCCTTAAGGGTATGTTCCTTCTCTTTTATATGCTATTTTACTATTATTTTACTATTTAATGCATTTATTTGTTTTCAGACGGCAATGAAACTGTTGGAGAATTCCAGCTTTGAAGCTCTGAGCTCTCGGCTCTGTGTTGAAACGGGAGAGTCTCGCATCATTGGCAGGTAACGTTCAGCTTTAATGCAGTCGGTCCCCAGTACAGTCGTTTACATTGGCCTTTTTTTCTATGCTTGTGTTTTAATAAGTCAGCTATTACTCCACTATTTTACTTTTTTGCCACCATGTATAATTTAGTCAAGTGTGCAATATAACCAAGCTTGTATTTACATTTCTGTTTCATTGCAGCTGTTCTGTATTTAATAATACAGTGGTTTAAAGACCTGCGGGAAACATCATGTCTGCTATTAGTATGTCTGATATGAGGAAATGAGCAATAGGTTACATAAGGTGGTGTGACAGCTCTAAAGATCACACAGTGGCTCTGCTGATCTGAAAAGTAGATCAAACTAGTGCTAGTATATGCGTGGTCTACCATCACTGTGTTGTTATATTTGTGGCTATTTTATTTCTAGATGTAAATATAGAGTTGTTATTGGAGCGTAGTACCGCTGACTGCCACCGGAGCTGCTCAGCTGACTTGTGTTTATGCTGCTTAGTAGGTCAGTGCAGAGGCCTCCAGCTTTGACTGACACGTTCCCTAGACTCCCTAGCAGTATTGGAGATTAAGACTTTTGGCTGTGACCTTCAGTTTAGGCCAGAAGATCTTCCATATGCAGCGTACTGCAAACCCCTGGTAGTGGCCACTAGCCCTGTTGGATGGGAAGCCTTTACAGAACAAGACGTGCTTCTGCTGTCTATGTTGGATGTGAATTAAAGGCACATGTTTGGACAACGGACGCAATGTACCACATACAGCCAGTGTGCAGCTTGCAGCTAACATCTCCATTGTCATTGTGAAGGATAGCATGTAGTTGTCTGTCTCCAGTGTGTGTGTGTGTGTGTGTGTTTGTGTGTCAATCATACCCATGTCCCAGGGCGACTTAATGCCACTATAATTAGACCATCTGACCCACAGACAGGCCGGTCTGTCTTGCATTTCGCGTCTTCTTTTACTCCTGGGTTGGGTGGGGCCAAGACAAACACACAACACGCCAGTCCCATCTGTTAACTGAGATGTCTGATCTATAAACCTTTAATGCGTGCTTCAGCGCTGACCTGCAGACTGTTCTCGCTGCTCAAGGTTCTTTTAACTGTGCTTGCTGCTAGATGGGAACTAGTGCTATCGCTGGTATGACATGCACAAACATTATGCTTCCTCTACTGTACTGACCTGTTCCCTAATAAAACTCTTTGTCCTCTATTGCACTGACCTGTTCCTTAAAAGTACAGTCAGCTATTTCAAGCCAAATGTAAGCTAATAAATGTTTTGTGAAATTCATCAAATATCTCCTTGCATCTCGCTAGCTTTCTCGTGCGTGTTGAACAAAGTATCCAGTCCTTCTACACAGCCCTGTCTCCGTAAATGGAAACATAATGTGGCAAACACTGCTCTCAACAGCAAAGCCGTAGTACTATGCTTTGCTTCACAATGTGTTTCAATGAGTGAGGCGGCGCCGCGGAGGGATATTGTTTTTATTTGAGCTCAAAGTTAGCAAGCGTTACGGAAAATGACTGCCGCTGCCGTTTTAATAATAAAACACAATGTCCTCCTCCATTGAATTGACCTGTTCTCTAATAGACCAGCGTGTCCTGTCTGTTGTGTAGGATGGAGAGCTACTCCTGCAAGATGGCAGGGGACGACAAACACATGTTCAAGCAGTTCTGCCAGGAGGGGGAGCCACACGTCCTGGAGGCCTTGTCTCCTCCTCAGTCCACCAGCGCCACCAGTCCTTCACAGTGAGTACTGCAAGCCACTGCAGACGGCACCTTCTACACACCAGCATGTGTGAAACTAAGTGGCTGACTGTACATGTGCGTGTGTGTGTGTGTGTGTGTGTGTCTGTGTGTGTGCGTGTGCGTGCAGACTGGCGAAGAGCAGCGAGGACACCGAGCACCCCCTGAGTGACAAGTGCTCCAGGAAGACGCTGTTCTACCTCATCGCCACGCTCAACGAGTCTTTTCGGCCCGACTATGACTTCAGCGCCGCGCGGGCCCACGAGTTCAGCAAGGAGCCCAGCGTCAACTGGGTCAGTGTTGCCAGGCAACCCCCTAGATACAGTTACCATAGAGATTCATGGAGGGGCATGCCATGCATCTGTAGTTGTTCTTTCAGTTATTACACATTTTAATAACATAGAATGTGATCCTGAAAATTATATTCTTCTTTATTATAATTTACACAAATGTTATGTTAAGAAATACACCTTGTGCAAAACAATCTGACACATTGTTTTACTGTTGCTTCAAATGTGTCGTCTCCCCCAGGTGGCCAACGCCATGAACAGCAGTTTGTTCTCAGCTGTAGGGGAGGAGTTCAACTCCCTCGGGCCGGAGCTGTGGAACGCCATTGACCAGGAGATCAGTCTGCAGGGCTGCGATATTTACAGGTGTGTGTGTTTGTACGCGTGTACGCTCGTGCGTGGTACAGTATACACATGGTGTGTGTGTGTTTAATGCAAGCTAATGGCCTGCTGTTGTCCTGCTGTTGCCATAGTTACAACCCTGACTTGGACTCAGACCCGTTCGGCGAGGAGGGCAGCCTCTGGTCCTTCAACTACTTCTTCTACAACAAGAAGATGAAGAGGATCGTCTTCTTCACGTGTCGCTCCGTCAGGTAGGAGGCTTCACCCCTCCTGTCGAGCCGTGGTCATGTACAGTACCTGTGGGCCTACGGGTGGGGGGGTTACCTGGGGATGTACTCTGCGTAACAGATTTAGAAAGCTCAAACATAAAATGTAACATAACCGTCTTACCTAGAATATCCCACGTCATTAGCTAATATCCTCCAAATGACTTCCCTCCCTTCCACCAGTGTCCTGAGTGGCTATGGCCGCGACTGTATGGACAACGAGCTGGACATGGAACTGGAAGATGAAGAAGAGATGGATGGCTTCGCTGAGGACAGGTTCGTGGCTAAAAGACAGAATCACTTTAGCGTGCAGCACAGTGTGCCTCTCACTGCGAGAGTGGGTTCATAAATCTGGTTTCAACGTCAGATTGATAAATGAGGGCCAATATGTCTCCCACTGCGAGAGTGGGTTCATAAATCTGGTTTCCATGTTAGATTGATGAATGAGGGCCAATGTGTCTCACTGCTCTCTTCACACAACCTGAGCGGCGTGTGGTAAACGCTCCACACGGTTTACAACACGAGCATATTTCATGATCCAGTCGTGCCACGCGTGGCACCAGTAGCAGCTGACCCTCTCCTCTCCTCTCCTCTCCTCTCCTCTCCTCTCCTCTCCTACAGGTTCCCCAGAGCTCTGTGTGTGTGAGTCCT